>PVKM010008325.1:0-39230 GCA_004027735.1 Carollia perspicillata
TCATTGTACTCCTCAAGTTCAACAAATCAGACTTACACTAAAAACATCACCTTTTTCCTCAAATTGGTTTTCATGTTAATATATTTGAAACTGGAAAAGTTGGCATTTGTGCTGCTTGACAGTACCAGAATCAATAAGTACAGACAAAGATTAAACCTTTATGGGCCCTTTATTCAGTTGCCAATGATCTGAGAAGATGGTGGGTTATGTACCCTAAAAAAATCTTACCATTTCACCTCAAGCTGAGCATTTTATAAGGAGAAGAATGGCTAGGTAATGGGTTTGGGGAAAGAGAAAGGTTAATGGGATAAGAGTTGCAGTCCAGCAGTGATTTTCTTAGTACTTCTTTATCTGTTGATCAAAACTTCTTGATCTGTCTTTCCACCTTGGAACATAAAGGCTCAGATCTCATCTCCATCCCTTGGAGACCCCCTGGGGCACTAAGGCTGAATTGCATGTTACCCTCCTGGAGTCAGGTAGGTCATGATTTCTGGTTCCTGGAATAACAGCTTTACACAGGCATTAATCACATAAGCCTATCAACTATAGCTAAAGCTAAAATCTTTAACTCCTGAGTTCGCCTATCATATTTATCTACCTATTTCTATCAATGATAATATTTCCTACCCAAAGGGCTTTCGATCTCCGTATTAACTTGTCTCCTTTGTCTTGCTCCCTGTCCCTCTCCTATATCTATCAATGACCCTCATTCAGATAGCTAACAAAGCATGATAACTCTTTAATACAATTACTAACATCCATTCTCCACTCTCCATGTGAGCTGTTCTCAGGCAAGTCTGGACCTCACACTTGAATTTGTATCATTAGAAAAGCCTCATAGTAAGCTCTTTGCTCCCAGTTGGCATATGTGGAGATACATAACTTCACAATGGAACTCCTCTCTCGAGTCCAAGTACAACATCACAAATTATTCATGACTTTCTCTATCAGTCATGATTGCCATAGATGTGGAGATCAAATAAAGAGGTTTTTTTACATATCTATAAACAATTGAATCTACAAACTAAAGTAAACAAACATGCAGAACACAATCATAGATACAGAGATTGTTTCAATGGTTGCTAGATGGGAGGGGGTTTGGGAGATGGGTAGAAAAAGTGAAGGGGTTAAAGTAGTACAAATAGGTAGTTACAGAATAGTCACGGAGATGTGAAGTACAGCATAGAGAATAGACTAGCCAGAGAATCAATGTGCATGACCCAAGGACATGGACAATGGTGTGGAAATTGCCTGAGGGAGTGAGGGATGGTTTGAGGGGCAAAGGGCAAAACATTGGGACAGCTGTAATAGCATAAATGGTAAATTATAATTTAAAAACTAATATAAAATAAGGAGTATTTTTAATGTATTTTCCAGTTAGGCAACCAGGACAAATACAGTGAGCCATGAACCCTGAAAATGTTGAAGCCCTTAGCCACAAAGCTTGCAGAACGTGCAAGGCAGATCTCACAGAGTTGGTAAGAGCAAATCAAGAAGATCTGGGTAGGACACACAGTGTTCACTACCAAAGACTCCCCCCATCCCCAGTATTACAGGTGTGGTAACTGAGACTTCAAAAGAGTCAATAATTCTTTTAAGGTCACTAAATAAGTGTTGTTTCTCCCCAAGGGCAAGAACTTCTCTGTTTGGTGTGCTTCTCTAACTCCAGCTTCTGAAAAATTCTAAGTATTCAAAAATATTTGATGAATGACTCCATAAATGATATATCCTTCCTTATCATAAGATTAGCTTAGTCTTTATGAATCTAACTGCTTTCAATCTTGATTTTCATCAAAGCTGAAATCTTGTCAATTCCATTAAGATGCTCTTGACCATTCTGGTCTTCTGTGATTTCTTATTCTGTCAAATGTTTATTGTGGCAGTCAGTATTTACTATCTTATAATATTGTTTTTACTTTGTACATGTCTGTGTTTTGTCTCACTCAGATGTGGGGCTCTTGAGACAAGATTTTACTCTCTTGGTTATGACATAACCTTCAAACACCTTTAATGAAAATACATTTATGCACCAGAGACTGTACTAGCCTCTGGGTGCAGAGTAGCCAATAAAATAGACTGCATCCCCATGAAGCTTACAGGCCAGTGAAAGAAAATGGCATTAAACCAGCAGGTGAATAAATAAAGATCAATTATACATGGTGATCAGTGCCCTGATTGCAATGAAACAGGATGATGTCAGAGATAGTAACAATTTTGCCCTGGGTTGTCAGAAAATTCTCAGAAGAGGTGACATTTAACTTTAACAAAGATAAAAGAAGCTAGCCAAAGGAAGAGCTTTTCAGGCAGAGGAAATGTCCTGGGCAAAGGTCCTGAGGTGGAAATGAGCTTAACGAGTTTGAGGAAATGCAGGAAGGCCAGTGTGACTGAAATAAATGTCCAGAACTGTCCAGTAACTGCCCAGGTTGGATGGTGAGAGATGAGGAGCTCACTGAACTTTCTGGCAGTAAAACCCATGAATGGTATTGTTTTTTCTCTCCTTTATTTATATATTCTACCTTTTTGCTTTTGTAAAAATGTTTTAATAAATAGAATTTTGGCTTTTATCCTACATTTTCAGGTACCCCTTTAGATGTCTCAAGCTTTGGGACAGAGGAAGTTAAATTGGAATTCATGGCAGCATAAACTTTTAAATTAACCTCACTTTCCTTGTTGTTTGAAGGAAAGTTAAAATATGGATGAAAAAATTATGAAAGAACAGTCATATTCAAATAATTGCTGATTCTATGTAATATGTCTCAAATTCTTTTTGCAAGTAAATAGGGCTATAAATTTTTAAAAAATTAACTTGTATGGATTAAAGCCACAAATTAGATTAGTTTACACATTCAAAGCAAGATGCCAGGTCTCATTTCTTTGCAGGTTTAACTTAAAGGTTATGATCCGGATAACTTGTTTCATTTAGATTGGAATGTCAAAAATTATTTCCATACACACTTAGGTGATATTAGAATTATGCCCTATGATATTAGAAATATGACAATACATAGTCAAAACTTGTGCAATTTTTAAACTTAAACTAATGATAGAAAACAGAAATGTTATGTTTTTCTGAACATTTATTTTCACAATAGTATGCTCAAATGATGGTGATTGTACTGGTTAAAGTTAAACCTTGTAGAAAAATGTTCCTATAAAGACGGACACTGAGCTCCCTCCTGCAGCTTTTCTACTCCTTCGAGTTAGACTGTCAGCATCATCACGTCCCATGAAATAAAAATGAATGAAATCAAATAGGTTCCAGAAATCACAAAACAATGAGCAGAAAAGTGCTTATAGGCAAATAATAAAGTTCTACTCGATTCCAAAAGGGAAAAATGATTTTAAATGATTTATTTAAAATAATCAGGAAAAGGCCCTGACTGGTATGGCTCAGTTTCATTCCTGGTCTGGGCACATGCCTGGGTTGAGGGACAGGTCCCCAGTAAGGGGCATACAAGAGGCAACCTATCCATGTTTCCCTTGTACATTGATATTTCTTCCCCTCTCTCCCTCCATTCTTCTCTCTCTAAAAATGAATAAATGAATAAAGAAAGAAAGTATTTTAAAAAATCAGGAAAAATATTGAAACTATTGATTTTCCTCTTCACCAAGGATAGCTTCAAGAATTTCAATAATAATTTGTGCTGAACACATTGATAAGTTTTTTAGAAAAAGCAATAGGCCTAAACAAGATTCACCTTCAAATAGTTAAATATATATATGTATATATATATGAATATATATATATATATTCATAATTTCCTAAAGTAAATGGTTGGATACAAATAAGAGATAGCACCTTTGTCGAAATATAGTCACTAAGTTATGATTAGTTGATTACACTACACAATTATTATCATCTACAGGATAAGAAACCTGTTAAATATTGTAATTTCCAAGCCAATACATCATTTCTGTGGGGTAGAGTCTCACTTCCAATGCACAGTAATTTACACACAGAACTCTATTATTATAAGTGGGATTCACATACAAACTTTCTTTAGCAGCTAAAGGAGAACCTAACTCAACATTATTTCAAGCTTTTAGACAGAAATCATAGCTCAGACTACACTGAACTTGAGAATGTCAATATGTTACATATTTAGAGATGATGGATATAGAACTTGTTTGTATCATGATTTCTTATGTTCAGTGCTGAAATAAAACTAAAGAAAAATGAAATGAAATAGCTTTACTGAAACTATTATCAGAAGGCTCTGGTGACCTTTTGCTTACCTCAGGTAGAGTTCTCCTCTTGGTTCATGTGGGATCTATTCAGCCAAAACTTCAGCCAAGGTCATTATTGTTACAGTTCTATTCAAACAAAGTTTTAGTCTTTTGACTTAGGAAAAAGACAGAAGGGATTTCTTAGAGGGAAACAACTTGGAAAAGGAAGAGAGATCTATAATTTTAGTTTACACAGCTTAAAGTAAAGCTTAAGGTTAAAGCAACAAAACATAGCAAAGCCCAACTTGCATCTACAGAGGCAATTGCTTTAAGGTTTTATAAATGAAGAAGAAATAACAGATATATGTTTAAAGTGATCCCAGAACACGCCTGAATCTATTTGTTGGGAGACTATAAAAAAGAAAAGTGCAAAAAGGAAATATTAATTTAAATCTTTTGTTTTCTTGAAATGTTTGTGAGTCCTTTGCGCATTAGGAGCATCACACTTCACCCTCCAACTAGAATCTGTACAGATTCATAAGTAGGCTCCAGTCAGACAGACAGACTCATTAATTCCCTTTATCACAAACCCAGAACATCTGGGTATTGCCCTTTAAAACAACATCAGGTTAAGAAAACAAACCATTTCTCAGACCTGACAAAAGGTTTTGGGTTACAGGATGGACAGTCTTAGGGTGAATAAGCTAATATGTTTGGGTATCATATGTAGACTATTTAGAAGTTGATTCACAACTTTATAAAATTCTTAATCCCATGTCTTACATAACCATATCCATCTTTGTTCCCACTTTTAGGCTAAAACTAAAAACAATTATTGTGTTTCGGGGAATAAATCAATTGGAATAAAGAAAACATAACCTCAGAATATTTGGCATAAGAGTTTTAAAGATCTCAGTCACATACCCCGTGCCAACTCTTTCCTGAAGCAACACTAACTTATTAGAATGAAGGTTTGGTTTCTTCTTGCTGACACTGGACATCCCAGGATATTTTTAAATTCTGAATTATTCTTACTTAAAGCTCATAGAGGAGTTTTGGTATTTTTTTCTTTTTAAAAGATATAACATGCTCCTCCTGAATCATCAGGACTATTGTAGAGCCAGTGTGGTAATTTGGCTGTCACACATGTGAACAAAGTTGTCTCACTCACTCCACGTAGGAAAGAGCATACTTTTCATTTAACGTCTGCCGTAAACCAAACCTCAGAGACAACCAGCAGATATACAGCCTTAATGGAGATGATGTATCCACTTTCGGTCATTTACAAGAGACATCACTGCCCATAAGAGGAAACAAAACAAAACAATGTTATCAGATCCAAAGTGACTAGATTTAGGAGTGTCTGTTGTTCAGTCTTCATAGGTGAGTTTGAGTCAGCTTTCCAAACTATGACACATTTTTTAGATATCTTATAATGAGACCTCCATACATATAATCTTTGACAAGATTACATGTTAAAGGTTCTCTTCAGATTCTTAATAGCAACAACAAAATGTCATTGGGTATTTTTAGATTAGATCAGTACTTAAGTCAATTGATTTTCAAAGTTACTTGATTTTCCAGATGTAAATGATGTGTAAAAGTCCTTCCTTAAAGTATCTATGATCTAAAACTTTATTTTATAAGGACCATATGCAAAAGAAAAAAATTAAAATATAAGTGAACCCCAGAGTTGCTTTATTTTAAATGTGCTGCTGTTAGCACTTTCACATGCAAGGGGGGCATTAAAACACACAGAATACAGGCAAGTTCAATGTTTTCATTTCATGTCTTCCCGTTTTATTCTTTTAATAGCAATGCTACAAAGAGGAACTTTAGATAACTCTTACCAGCAAAACCCAATGTTGCAACACAGTTAACTACCCCCAAGCTTCTATTTAAGGTTACCTGGCATAGTTAGCTCTGCCAGATGCAGTTTTGCTATTGGATAATTTGATTTGCTGACAATGTGCACTGCCTTAAAATAGGAAGTGCCTAGGTGACTGGTGCCCAAATCACACATATTCTTTTAGTTAAAATGAAATGTGAGTCTGAATTTAGCCTTTAATTACATTTCCTTCCCTACCTCCAACAAACAAATTTTTATAACTTCCCCAATGGAAAAAAAAGTCATATTTTGTGAATTACTAGTCTGGAAACAGCCCAGGACCAAACATTATTTAGGAAATTTTCTATTATTTGTAATAATCAAAGATATACATCCTCTATGTTTTCAATGACTTTATCAATTGGCTAAAGCCTGTCTTGGAGGGTAGACAGGCCACAGGATTTTAGGCTTTTATCTAAACCACTAACTGGTAAACTGAAATTATTCTTGTAAGACCCTCATGCAGAATAAAACGAGCTGTTGTATATGCAAGGTGATGTAAGAGAGATTCTCTAATATCTCAGGCACTTGGACTGGCTCAAAAAATTTTAATTTTGGGGATAATAATATACCCAGATGATGTAAAAATTAAACTCACCATGGGTAAAAATGAGAGCTTCACATCAAAAGAAAAATAAGATAGTATTGCCTAATGGAAGAATTAAAATAAGCATTCCTTAAATTATCTCCCTCATAATATGGGCCTGTCATAGTTCACTGTGGCTTTAGCCTTGGGGAAGGTTCATTGTTCTGTCAGGATTGTTCTGGCAAATGAAAAACCTGTCTACATTTTACCGTGTGCTTATTAAACAAGTAATACTAAGTATTAAATCTGAGGACTCTGCACTTTGAGAAACATTTTTACAAGTGGAAGTTTATTCAGCTTAGATAGTTTATAAGTTTTCCAAAGCCTTTTAAATCTGCATAATATATTGAATGCCAAAAAGCTATAAAATCTCTTTAACTATTGATATTTATTTGTAGATAGCAATATAAACCCTGCCATAAATTCAAATAAGTAAATGAGTTTATCTAAACAAAGATAAGGAGCATCACTCCACCATTCCAGCAGCCTAGTCTTCTTGTTACATTGCACTCCAGCAAGCTTGATGGTTTTTTTTGTCAGGGTTTCTAAGCGATGACCATACAAGTCAATATTGGATGCTTTTTAACAAAAATTGGGTTAACTATAATATAAATGTATTTGCTTACACTATATTTATATACTCTAGGTACAGGTGCTTATAATTGCAGAAATACTATGATAAGTATGAAAGGAAAAAAACCCTCTTATGTCATAGTGAACTTCCTAAGGATTAAACCTTATATTAGTTAAGGCAGTGTTAGCTGCCTAAACAAATCCAATATTTATGTTTCATGATATAAAGCAAATATTAAATTTACCTGATTTGAGGCCGTTCTTTTCCATGTGGACTTGAGAGACATAGTCACTGCCCATCTTATATTATCGAGCATCTGCACTAGATAGCTTCCAATGTCACCAGACAGTCTGTCCACTCTGTGGGAGGAAAACAGTATGGAGGATCACATGGGCCTCACGTGGAAGTGACTTGCATTACTGTTCCTCAAATCCCATTGGCTAGAATGCAGTCACATGGCCACCACAAACTGGAAGATGTGAAATTTACTTTAGATCTATGCCTGGAAAGGGAGGAAATAGGATTGGTAATCAGATAGAAACTCCCTACCACAGTCTTTTTTCACATGTCCTCACAGTGGCGTAACATATCCATCTTCTTCATAGTCCTTTCTAGATCATCACTTTATTCATCAAACACATTTATGACCACGTCTCCACACCAGCTCTCATTGCCTTGGTTCATGTTCTCCATATTTCTCTTACCAGCTTTTACAATAAACTCCTAGCCTGTCAATCTGCATCTTATTTTCTCCCACTCCTAATTTATGCTCCACATGAAGGCAAACATTTTAAAACACAAATATCATAGAATCATCCCTTGCTTCAGTAGCTCCCAATTGCCCACAAGGTAAAGCCTTGGATATTTATCTTGGCAACTGATGCCCATCATGATCCAGCTCTTTTTAGCTTTCCCGTATTCACCTTCTGCCAGTCTCTGTTTCAGTGACACCAAACTACTTCAACTTCTTTAAACATGGTGATATTCACCTACCTCCATAGGTATGTGTATTTATTATTCCTTCTAAAGCCTTTAAATTTTGTTTTAAATAAAGCCTTTTCTTTCTTGTTCCACATGGGGAAATTATACTCATTTTTAAGATACAACTAAAACCTCAATTGTTCATAAAACTTTCTGGGCTATTCCATATATGTAACCTAAATACTCCACTACTCACACTTACACATACCTATGACTATTAGTTTAGTCTTCTATCTCTTCCCCAGGATTCTCCATCTTATAAATTATGCAATATTTTTCTTTGATCAAAAACATCCGGCATAGAATCTGGCACATACCAGCTAAAAGATGAATAGAATCCAATCTTATCTTGAGTTGGCTAAATTATTTTGGATGAATGAATAACAGTTAAAATAAGTATAAGGATATAGGTTTTCATGTGAACATATACATATTTCATGTGGAAATTTAAATATAAACTCCATAGTTCAGAAGTTTAGCTGTTTGGTTAAACAGTGCCATGCCAAAAAAATTCTATCAGCCTAGTCAAACTAATCTTGAGCTATGTTACAGATAATCCGTATTAATCTCAATTGTGTACCGTTACTTACTAGGACTTTCTGCCACAAACTTTTCTCCAATCAATAGCCATAATATTTTTATAGATTTAACATTTCTAAGGGATCTTTTCTAATTAAAACTGTTCTTGTTTTTTTTTGTTCTCATTTTGATATTCATTAAAATTATGCTTTAGTGTTTAATCTACAGGATTCCCACTCCAGTAGAATCACAGAGAAATGGTTATGAATAGGGAAGGGTTATGGGTGCCATCATCTTTACCATGAAAGCCAATGCAAATAAATATGCATTCTAATTAAGAAAAAAGCAAAACATATTTTACTAGATATGTCAGTAACTTTATAGTTAATCTGATTTCCACCTACTGGCAAATCACCATCTGAATAAATCCTATATAGGCATTTTAAAGCCATGATCGCCTAATTCAAAGACATTATTAGCTATTTGAAAGAGTGGAACTTATCTTGTTTCCTCCAAAAAGCTTAGAACAATGCAATATAAGCAGCAAGCAGTCAATAATAGTAACTTGTTGAATGGTTTTTGAATAGCTACATCATGTATCTTGATTCTAGATATTGTCACAATGTATTCTGACTATGGTTATAATATCAACTCATGAATTGATGCATTCAATCAGAGGGAAAATCAACAGAACTAATCTTGCAAATTAATTCATTAATATTGTGTATCAAAAGGAGAAAGTTCTGCTTAAATGAACACTTCTATATTGATTAGAGATTCTTAATGCAAGATGAATTTACACACCATAGGACAATTGGAAAGATTTAAGACATTTTGGAATATTACAGCTTTCCAGGGCTTTTAGTGGGAAGCAGCCAGGGATACTTCTAAACATCAGCAGGCAAGTCCCTCACCATAAATAACTGTCTGTTGCAAAATGCTAATAGTGTCAAAGTTGAGGATTGTAAGCACAATTTCTGCAGAAGCTCTGTGAAACAAGCAGGACAGGCTCAAGAACCCCCTGCAGGGTGCATATCCACAGGAGAAAGACAGGAAGAGAAATGCCAAATGGGCCCATTTTGTACTTCTCTCAGGGAGATAAAAATACAATTGTTCCTAGGGCCCTATTCGACTGAGGCAGGAGATAAAAAAACAATGCAGCAAGGGGGAATCAGGGCCCCACCCAGCCTCAGCTCACACATAGAGGTGCCATCAACAACAAGCAGGAAATAGCCGACCCTCTTACACAGATTGACCTCTCCCTTGAAACGTACAGCTAGTTCATGAGAAACTGTACATTATTGATAATAAGCTGGGACAGACCAAGATGGGTTGCACAGGGTCAGGACAGCACACTCACATTTTTCCCAGAAGATTCTTCAGTACCTCCCACAAGAGACCCAGGGGTCCCACCCTCCCAATTGTAATAGAAGTCCCCTCTAGAGTCAGGCAAAGGTGGTACATTTGGTGTTGCCAAAAGTTGGATGAGTCACCCTCTGACATGAGCTAATAAAAAGCCAGAGGTAGATAGAAAAGGACAAGACAAAGGCAAGCACCCAGCTCTGCTAAGATGAATTCCGCCCCATTCTTCTTCAGAATTTGTGTTGTTTTTCTCACCTATAGCCATTAATATTTCTTCTTTTTCTTCAATTGTTTTCCAACTCATTCACTCTTTTTTGCTTTTTATTTATATTTATAAGTTATATTTTTATGCTCTTTATTTTAGTTTTTATTTCAAATCTCACATTGTACCCTTCCCTTGACTTACTCCGTTTTGCCTTCTCTTCCCTTTTTTATTTTCATTTTAAATTTTATTATACCCCATTCTATGCCTGTTCCTATTCCTTACTCTTACTATTTCTCCTCCCCCTATCCTCTTAAAATCACTTTTCTATCCTTTAGTCAGCTCACAATTTTTTCCCTTTCTTATAAAATTCTTATTTTCTTTCTACCTTTTTAAATAATTGCTTGTTGGGTGTGGATATGGTGGTTATTGCTGTTTTTCTTCAATTTTATTCCCATTTGTTCACTATATTTTAAACTCAAATCTCATAGGTTATTCTCCCCCCATCTTACCCCATTTTGTCTTCCTCCTGTGCTTGCTCATCTGAGTTCGGAACTTTATTTCTCCCCTTCTTAGCCTGGACTCTATTACTTATTCTTATTATTTATCCTCCCTCTATCCTCTCAAAATCATTTTTCTTTATTGTAGACATCTCATATCTTTATTCTCTTTCTTATAGTATTCTTATTCTCTTTCTATCTTTATTAATCTTTGCTCCTCTGTCATAGTTATTGACACTGTTGTGGTTTTTCTTCAATTTTGCTCCTATTGGTTCACTTTTTATTTTATTTTGTTTAAAACCTTATATTGTACTCTTCCCTTTTCTCACTCTATTTTGCCATAACCCTTCCCCTTTTTACTTATGTGTTAAACTTTATTTTCTCCTTTTCTTCTCTTTGCTTCTGTTCTCTACTCTTATTTTTCCTCCCACTTCCCTCTAAAAATCATTTTTATTTCTTTTAATCATCTCATATTCATTTTTTTGATCTTATAATATTCTTCATCTATTTCCACCATCATTAATACTTGCATATTTGCTGTTAATATTGATGATGTAGTATGGAGGTATATTTGGTTGGAGACTGATTTTCTGGGAAGTTTTGCTTTGTTCTGCCAGCAACAGTACAACAGCATACAGGATATGATGGGGGTTGTGACTCTCAGTCAGCTAGCTGGAGGGAAGAACCCACCAACAAATGAGCCATCAATAATCAAGGCCCAAGTACAATGAGAGAGCCCATATAAACTGAATAAAGGACATCCCTGGAGCATCTAAATTAAGAGATCAAAGAGATTGCACCACTGAGTCCCACAGAATTTCTACCACAAAAGTCCACTCCACAAAGATAGGCAGTCAAAGAAGAACAATATGAGACACAGAAAAAGAAAAAAAATCGCTGAAAATGGGGAGACAAAGAAAGAACACCCAGTCAAAAGGAAAGAAGGGATCTCCAGAAAAAAGAGCTAAATGAAATTGAGGCAAGCAGTCCAACAGACACAGAGTTCAAAATAAGGGTTGTAAGAGTGCTCAAGGAACTCAGTGAGAACTACAAGGAACTTTATGGTATCTACAAGAAACTTAGTGGGAACTACAGTAGCATGAAAAAGGACATAGAAACTGTGAATAAGAATCATGAGGAAATGAAGAATACAATATTTGAAATTAAGAATACACTAGAAGGAATTAAAAGCAGGCTAGATGAAACAGAAGACTGAATCAGCAAGCTGGAATAAAAGGTAGGAAGAAAAAAGAAACACCCAAGCAAAGTAACAAAACAAAAAGGACTCAAAAAGAATGAGGATAGCTTAAGGGTTCTTCAGGACAACATGAAACATAATGATATTCATATCATTGGAATATCAGAAGGAGAAGAAAAGGAGCAAGGTATAGAGAACATTTTTGAAAAAATAATGACAGAAGACTTACCTAACTTGGTGAGGGAAAAAGTCATGCAAGTTCAGGATGCACAGAGCATCCCACTCCAGGTGAACCCAAAGAGGCCTACTCCAAGACACATCATCCTTAAAATGGCAAAATTTAAAGACAAAGAGAAAATATTAAAGGCAACAAGGGAGAAAAAGCTAGTGACATACAGGGAGCTCCTATACAGACTATCAACTGATTTCTCAACAGAAACCCTACAGGCTAGAAGGGATTTGGCATGAAATATTCCAAGCAATAAAAGTAAGAACCTGTAACCAAGATTACTCCCTCCAGCAAGGCTCTCATTAAAAATGGAAGGTGAAACAACAAATGGCTTCCCAGGCAAAAGAAGGCTGAAAGAGTACATCTCCACCAAGTCAGCACTGAAGGAGATGCTAAAGGAACTGCTTTAAGAAGTAAAAGAAATAGAGATTGGGGGGAGGGAACACAAGAACAAAGGGAAAAAAACAGCAATGAACAAGTAGCTACTAATAATAACCTTACATATAAATAGATTAAATGCACCAATCAATGAGCATAGGATAGCTGAGTGGATAAGAAAACATGATCCATATATATGCTGCCTACAAGAGACCCACTTCAGAACAAAAGACCTATACACACTAAAAGTGAAGGGATAAAAAAATCCAAGCAAACATATATGAAAAAAAAAAAAAAGCTGGGATAGCAATTCTTATATCAAAGCAAATAGATTTCAAAAGAAGGGTCATAGTAAGAAACAAAGAAGGTCACTAAATAATACTTAAGGGAATAGTCCTACAAGAGGATATAACCCTTGAAAACATATATGCACTCAATATAGGAGAACCTAAACACATAAGGAAAACCTTGGATGACTTTAAGATAGAGATAAACAGCAATACAGTCATTATACAGAATTTTAACCCCCACTGTCAACAATGGATAGATCTTCCAAATGAAGAATCAACAAGAATATTATGGCATTGAACAACACTCTAAATCAAATGGACTTAATTAATATTTACAGAACATTTCACCCTAAAGAAGCAAAGTATACATTCTTTTCAAACACAAATGGATCATTTTCAAAGATAGACCCCATGGTAAGACACAAAACAAGCCTTAACAGATTCAAAAAAAATTGAAATCATATCAGCTATCTTCTCAGATATCATTGGCTTAAAACTAGAAACCAACTTCAAGGAAAAAACTCAAAAACATTTAAATACATGAAGACTGAATAGCATATTATTAAATAATGAATGGGTTAACAATGAAAACAAGAAAGAAATTAAAAAATCTGGAAACAAATGAAAATAAACACACAATGACACAACCTATGGGACACAGCGAAGGCAGTCCTGAGGGGGGAAGTTCATAGCAATACAGACCTACCTAAACAAGATAGAAAAATCTCAAGTAAACAACTTAATTCTACATCTAAAAGAACTAGAAAAACAATAACAAATGAAACCCATAATGAGTAGAAGGAAGGAAATAATCAAGATCAGAGCAGAAATAAATGATATAAACACTAAAAAAGCAATCTAAGGAATCATTAATCCAGGAGCTAGCTCTTTGAAAAAATAAAATTGACAAACCTTTAACCAGATTCATCAAGAAAAAAGAGAGAGGACCCAAATAAAATTAAAAATGAAAGGAGAAGTGACAATCGATACCACAGACATATAAAAGATGGCAAGAAATTACCATGAACTACTATACGCCAAGAAACTGGACAACCTAGGTGAAATGGAAAAATTTTTGGAAACATCCAATTTCTCAAAACTGATCAAGAAGAAGCAGAAAGCCTAAGGAGTCTATTAACAGCTAGCAAAATTGAAGCAGTAATGAAAAAAACTCCCAGCACACAAAAGCCCTGGATTAGATGGCTACACAGGCAAATTTCATCAAATGTTCAAAGAAGAACTAACACCTATACTTCTCAAACTATTCCAAAAATTTCAAGAAAAAAGAAGACTCACAAAATCTTTTTATGAGGCCAAAATATGGTAAAGACATAAAAAAGAAAGAACATTACAGCCCAATATCTCTGAAAAACATAGATGCTAAAATCCTCAACAAAATGCTGTCAATCAGGATCCAACAATATATTGAATAGATCATACACCACCATCAAGAGTGATTTATCACAGGGATTCAAGGATGGTATAACATTCACAAGTCAATAAACATAATATATCATATAAAGACAATGAGCCGTGGCTGGTGTACCTCAGTGGATTGAGCACGGGCTGCGAACCAAACGGTCTCTGGTTCGATTCCCAGTCAGGGCACATGCCTGAGTTGCAGGCCAGGTCCCCAGTGGGGGCCATGTGAGAGGCAGCCACACATTGATGTTTCTCTCTCTCTTTCTCCCTCCCTTCCCCTCTCCCTAAAAATAAATAAATAAAATATTTTTAAAAAAGAAAATGAAAGACAAAAATCACATGATCATATCAATAGATGCTCAAAAAACACTTGACATAAACCAGCACCTTTATGAGAAAAAAAAAAAATTCAGCAAAGTGGGAATAGAGGGAGTTACCTCAACATAATAAAGGCCATATATGAGAAACCTCCTGCCAGCATCGTACTTAATTGGCTAAAACTAAAAGTGTTTCTCTTAAGATCAGGAAAAAAACAAGGGCTCCTGTTTTCACCACTGTTATTCAATGCAGTACTGGAAGTTCTAGCCACAGTGATTAGACAAGTAAAGAAATAAAAGGCATGTAAATTGCAAAGTAGGAAGTAAAACTGTCATTATTTGCAGATGACATGATAGTGTACATAGAAAACCCTATAGTCTCCATCAAGAAACTACTCGACCTAATAAGTGAATTCAGCAAAGTAGTGGGATACAAAGTCAATATTCAGAAATCAATGGCATTCTTGTACACCAAAAATAAAGTGTCAGAAAGAGAACCTAAGAAACAATCCCATTTACTATAGCAGCAAGAAAAATAAAGTACCTAGGAATAAATTTAACCAAGGATGTAAAAGACCTGTACTTGGAAAACTATGGAACACTGAAGAAAGAAATTGAGGAAGATACAAAAAATGAGGCATATACCATGTTCATGGATTGGAAGAATTAACATCATTACAATGTGCATACTATCCAAAACAGTCTATAGATTCAATGTATCCCTATTAAAATACCAATGCAATGCTTCACAGATACAAATCAAATATTCCAAAAAATTTATACAGAATCAAAATAGACCCTGAATAGTCTCAGCAATCCTGAGAAAGAACAAAGTTGGAGGGATCACAATACCTAACATCAAACTATACTACAAAGCCACTGTAATGAAGACAGTCTGATACTGGCATAAGAACAAACCTGTAGATCAATGAAACAAAATAGAAAGGCCAGAGATAAACCTATGTCTCTATGGTCAATTAATATTCAACAAAAGGGGCAGAAGCATACACTGGAGTAAAAACAGTCTCAATAAATGGCGTTGGGAGAACTGGACTGGTACATGCACAAAAATGAAACTAGACCACCAAGTTACACCATACACTGGGATAAATTCAAAATGGATGAAGGACTTAAATATGTCATGATACCATAAAAGTACTAGAGCAAAACATAGACAGTAAAATTTCAGACATTCCATGTAGGTATACTTTTGCTGATATATCTATCTCCTAGGGCAAAGAAAAAATAAACAAATGGGACAACAGCAACTTAAAAATTTCTGCATGACTAAAGTAACTATCATCAAATGAAAAGGGAACTGACTTTATGGGAGAATGTATTTGCCAATAATACATTGGGCAAGGGGTTAATCTCCAAAATATATAAAGAACTCACACAATTCAACACCAGAAAGAAAACCAACCCAATTGAAAAATGGGCAAAGTACCTGTATAGACACTTCTCTAAGGAGAACATGTAAATGGGCTATAGACATAAAGAAATTCTCAACATCAACAGTCATCAGAGAGATGCAAATTAAAACCACTATGATATATCACATCACACCTGCCATATGGCTATCATGAATACATCAACAAACATCAAGTGCTGGCAAGGATGAAGAGAATAGGGGAAACCTCATATGGTGTTGGTGGGAATGCAGATTGGTGCAGCCACTGTGAATAACAGTATAGAATTTCCTCAAATACTACAACGGGAACTTCTTTATGATCTAGCAATTCCACTGCTGGGACTATTCCCTAAGAATACTGAAATACCAATTCAAAACAACTTATGTAACCCTATGTTCATAGCAGCCTTATTTTGTTGATGGTAGCTAAGTGTTCAAAATAGCCTGAATGCCCATCAGCAGATGAATGGATTAAAAAACTATGATAATTTTACACAGTGGAATACTATGCAGCAGAAAGAAAGAAGGATGCCCTACCTTTTTATGACAACATGGATGGAACTGGAGACAATTATGCTAAGTGAAATAAGGCATTAGGCAAAAGAGAAATATCATATGACCTCACAACTGAAATCTAATGAAACAAATAAACTAATGAGAAAAATAGAACCAGGAACATGGAAACATGGAACAAATGGATAGCTTTAGGAGAGGAGGATGGGGGGTGAAAAATGGATGAAGGAAGGGGACGTGGGACTAGTCAAAGAACACGTATGAATGACCCGTGGATGTGGACAATGCAGAAGGGATTGACTGTGGACTACAGGGGTGGAGTGGGTAGAGGGGGGGAAATGGGGGAAAAATTGGACAACTGTAATAGAATAAGCAATAAAAAAGGAAAAAATAAAATTAAAAAATCATTTATTGGGAGGATTTAAGGAGATAATGCATCTATAGAACTTAGAGCCCTTTTCAATCCCTTGTTCAGATAGTAAAAGCATTCACTTTAGATGAGTTAAGTTCACATTGTCTGCTGAGATGATCTTTGTGGCCCCTAAACACTGAAAAAAGTACTTGAAATGGATTTGAATGATTGCTTCAGTACATGAGCAGTTAAATATCTCCTTCCTTTCTTCATTTGTCTGTCAATCAGTCAGTCAATCAAAAAGTACTTGTTCAGACCCTATTATGTGCAGGCACTCTGATAAGCACTGGGTGTTCAGAATGAGCAATAGAACACAGTTTCTATAATCCAAACAATAAGTATTACATTTAAAATTTAAAGGGGGCCCTGGCTGGTGTGACTTAGTGGATTGAGTGCCAGTTTGTGAAACAAAGGGTTGCTAGTTCAATTCCCAGTCAGAGCACATGCCTCGGTGGCAGGCCAGGCCTCCAGTTAGGGGTGTGCAAGAGGCAACCAACCACACATCAATGTTTCTCTCCCTCTCTTTCTCTCTCCTTTCCCCTCTCTCCAACAATAAATAAATACATTTTAAAAAATAATGTCAAAAGAGGTAAACAAGCACACAGCTTTTCTCAAGAGTAAAGTATTAACATTTTATTTCTTTATTGAGACGTCACATTATCTTAAAGAGCTTTCAAACAGTTGGGTTATCACAGATGCAAGGAAATTACTACTGGCGCTTAATATTTAGGGGCCTGAGAAACCAAACATCGTACTACTCAGTTCAGTTAGCAAAGAACTGTCTACTACAACATGTGAATAGCAGCCCCCTTCCCTTTAAGACAGGGGTGTCAAACTTATTTTCACCAGGGGACACATCAGCCTCACAGTTGCCTTCAAAGGGCTGAAATAATGTTAGGACTGTATAAATATAACTAGTCCTTAACTGTCAAGGAGTTGAAATTACATTCAGCCTTCTGAAGGCAACCTCCAGGCTGATGTGGCCCCTGGTGAAAATGAGTTTGATACCACTTCTTTAAGAAATACTGAGAGAAATTTTGCTATGTGTCAATGATAATAAATTAAGCAGGATGGTTAACAAATTTAAAAATGAAGAGACACCTCACATTTGTTAGAATGGCTATTATCAACAAGACAAGTAGTAAGAAGTGTTAGAGAGGATGTGAAGAAAAAGAAAGCCTCATTCACTGCTGGTGGGATTGTAAACAGGTATACCACTATGGAAAAGAGTATGGAGATTCCTCAAAGAATTAAAAATAGAGTTGCCATGTGATCCTGCAATCCCTCTTCCAGATTCTTACCCCCCAAATTTGAAAACATTTATTTGCAAAGATACACACATCACTATGTTCATTGCAGCGTTATTCATGAAGGCTAAGACGTTGAAACAACTAAAGTGCCCTTCCATAGATGATTGGATAAAGAAGGCATAGTACATATATACATGGAATGCTACTCAGCAATAAGAAAAGACAAAATACTGCCACTTATGACAACATGGATGAATCTTGAATATCATGGTAACTGAAATAAGTCAGGCAGAAAAAGTCAAGGACCACATGATTTCACTCATATGTGGTATATAAAACTGAAAGCAACAAATGAACAAATAAGAAAAAAAAAAACAAGTACAGACAATAGCATGGTGGTTACCAGAGAGAAGAAGGTTGGGGAGATAGGAAAGAGTAAAGGGAATCAAATATATGGTGACAGAAGATGATTTGATCTTGGATGGTGAATACACAATGCAATATGAAAATCATGTATCATAAAAATATACCTTGAAACCTACATAACCTTATTAACCAATGTCATCCCAATAAAGTTAACAAAAAGAAAAACAAAGTGAAGATCAACTTTAGTCAGTGCAGTTATGGAGTCACTACAGTTTGCTTTACCTTGTCTGTAGTTTTCAAATTTATGTGACTGTCTGTCTCCTGATTTGTTTTATTGTACCCATGTTAAAAAAGGAGTTTCAACTTGAACTCAAGCTTATTTATCAGTGATATTAGTGTATTTACATCAGTTATCTGTTGCTGTGTTACTAATAACTTCAAAATTTAGTGACTTAATACCTCTTTACTTAATTTATGGTTCCACAAGTCTATAGTTGAGACCAGGCTTAGCAGGTCAATTGTTCTTGGTCTCTGCTGACTCCCTCAGTTATGTTTAGCTAGTGGTTCTATTTCTGGGATTGCTTGAGTTTCTTAGCATTCCTCTATTTATTTCTCATCCCTGAGCAGGTTAGCATAGGCTCCCACACACGACATCAGCACAGGTCTGGGAGAGAGCATGGAAGTTTGCATTCCATCAGCCAACACAAGTCACAGGGCCAGCACAGATACAAGAGACAGGACAACAGACTATTTGTTCAATGAGAAAAAGTCATATTATAAAGGGTGTAGATAAGAGGTAAAGTGAATAACTGGGGATATATTTGTAATTGACCTGCCACAATTTTGTTCAGCTCTTCTGAATTGCATAACCACTTGCACGTGCTCACACACACATCTGCCCTTTTTCAGACTCCAAGTCACTAATGCAAGCTAAGCACAATTCATATTCAGTTTAAGAACTACTTGGAAACCTTGGTTTTCATACCTCACCTTAGTAGTATTACCTTGATATAGGTATTGACCAAGATTGAGTTTATCCTTCTTTGGGGGGAGATTTTTTTTTTAAATTAAATATATAGGGGTAACATTGATTAATAAAATTATACAGGTTCCAAGTGTACAATTCTATGATATGTCACCTGTATATTGCATTGTGTTCCCATCAGCCAAAGTCAAATATTTTCCCATCACCATATATCTGACACCTTTTACCCTCTACTATCCCCATCTCCCCTTTGCTTGGATAACCACCATATTGTTGTGTCTATATTGCGTGTTTATTTTTCTTATTTGTTCATTTTCTGATTTCAGTTTCATATCCCATATATGAGTGATATCACATGGTTCTTGACTTTTTCTGCCTGACTTATTTCACTTGGCATAATATTATCAAGGTCCGTCCATATTATCACAAATGGTAGTATTTTATTTTTTTCTTATTTCTGAGTAGCATTCCATTGTATATATGTACCACATCTTCTTTAGCCAATCATCTCTTGAAGGACACTGTAGTTGTTTTGATGCCTTGGCCACCATGAATAATGCTGCAGTGAACATTGGGAGCCATGTATCTTTGAAAATAAATGTTTTCAAATTTTTCAGTTAGATACCCAGAAGAAGTATTGCTGGCTTGTCTGGTAATTCTACTTTTAAGTTTTTGAGGAACCTCTATACTGTTTTCCATAGAGGCCATACCAGCATTTCTTTTCAAAAAGTCAAATGTGGGTTGTATGTACCTCATCATAGAGAAGTCAAGCCACTACACAAGTTTCCATATTCTTGAGTTCTTCTATTTTCATCTTCCTCTCCTTCCCTTTCAGCTCATTGCCTGCAAAGCCTTGTAGTTAAATTCATTCCAGTTATGACAAGCACATTTATATCTGAGTCATTAAGAAAATAATAAGAATGATGAAATAAGATTGATGAAAATACCTAAAAAATTCAAGGTTAATGATATTAAATTGCAGTGGTAAAGATTTCAATTAGACACTTGGAAATACTTCCTATTCATTATAGTTTGAGATATTGACAACTGATTTAAAGAAAAGCAATGTTCTCTCTACAGATTATAAAAAATGTAGACCAGCTTTTAGTAGAATGCCTTTAACGAAATATTGCCAAGATATATTGGGCTGCATCAGGTGAACATGTGATCACCTGTAGTTTAAAGAAAGAAAAAATTGTCACTTATAGTATTTCTACCTTGTGTAGGTAGGCTGTATTTGAAACAAATTATACAATAAAATAAAAACTACCTGTCATTATTCCTAATCCAATGGGAGATATGAAGTGTCTTTAGATTTACATTCTGGATTGATATTTATTCCTAGGGATGCCTCACCCCTCAATGAATATTCCTCAAAATAATCACCCCAGTTTATCCAGGTGGAGGGATTTTAGCTAAAATATAGATCAAACTTTCTTGGCTTACTACATGTCAGTTGTTATGAGAAGCTAAAACCTAAATCCCCAAACCCTTTTTCTACCCTTACTTGTTTACTTGACAACCCAAATTTCCTTTTCTCTCTATGTCCCTCATCTCATATCTTTTCCTCTTCTTCTCCTGAATTGCGATGAATTCAGCTACAAGAATAAATGCAAAATGAAAGAAATGCCATACCATAATCTACTTGCCTGAACTGAATGACAAAGAAAACATGACTTCATTATTTTAAATGGCCAAGAGGAGAATTGCCTGTGGGCTTTTTGTATTTCCTCCCTATGAGGACATAAAGGTTTATGAAGGGTTAAAATAATATAAAATCTGATTTTATTTTAATGCTTTTTAAGTATAATGTTAAGCAGATATAGAAGTAGTCACAATATATCTACCACCCAGCCTTAACAATGATCAACTCAAGACAATTTTCTCTCTCCCATAATAGTTTGAAGCAAATCACAGGCATCATATCATTTCATTTTTTATTAATATTAGCAAATGTTATTTACAATAAGGAGAAAATCAGCATTACTGTGCCAGACCCAATGGACTTCTCTATGCCAGTTAAAACTCAAAGCTGAATGACTGCATTTTTGGTACCTGCAAAGCACTGTGAACCTAACATTCTGTCATTCTTTGGATTAGCAAATGGAAGTCATTTAAACCAGATGAGCAGCAGGCTGTGGAACTGGCGTACCTACAGCACAGGATACCAGCACCACGCACCTATTTCAAGGGAATGAAGAGTGGGTGGCCGGAAGAAAGGAACTCTTTTCCCCATTTAACCTGTAATTTGACAACATCTGTGAGGAATTATCCCTAGCATTGGCATCATAATTGTGTATCTAACATCAATCACCAGGGAGGGGAGATTATTTGAAATACATGCTAACAGCATTTATAGTTTAACAACATGCAAGCCAAAAATGAGAAGAATGCGATTTGTAAAACGGTGCCCAAATTAATCAAAGGGCTTGGGAGACACTAAATCGTTTAATACAAAATGAGGTATTATATTTGCTCATATAAGAAAAGCTTAAGTCTAGAGACCATTATCTAGTCTGTATTGTAGATGTTAAAAATGTGAGTATTTCTAAACTTTTGTATGATGATGATCCTGTGGCTTTTATATTTTCTTGCATTGCTTCTTCAGTAAGAAGAGCAATATCAATATGAGTATTGTATTCAGGAATGGAAAAAAGCATTGCACACAAAGATCCTCTTCCAAAAGCATATTATTGATAAAATGGTATATTCAGTCTTCCAGGAAACTGAACTTTCAATAAGCCTGAATACATAGGGCTGTCTTAAATTTGGCAGCTAACAACTGGGTAGCATTGAATTAACTGTACTTAATATATTGAAAAATATGTATTGGTTTATCGAATTACTGCTTTATAGCCAAATACTTCTTCAAAATTGGTTGCCTATATTTACAGTTTAAAGAATATTCTGTATACTACAGCCTAAAACTCTTTCTTCTCTTTAAAATATTTCTTTAACTGTTTTCTAACATACAAACTTCTCCTGTTTTTTCTTCTACCTCTTTGCCTTCTCTTTTTCAGTTGTTTCCTGTTCACCTACATCCCTAGAGCTCTTTACCATAGTAATGCCGCAAATGTATATTTTCAGTTTGGACCCATCCCCTGAACTCCAGGTTTATGTATTCAGCTGCTGGTGTGTTGTCACCTTCACTTGAACATCTAAGAGCAATCTCAAGCTTAACCTTCCTGAACTCAGTTCCTTGCCTTCTCTCAACACCAACCTTTCCCCTTCTACAGTTTTTCCACTGTCAGAAACAACATCAAGACCCTTCTCATTACTCAATCCAAAAAAAAAAAAAAAAATTTGAAGTGATCCCTGACTGACTCTTGTTCACTCACATTCTGCATGATATTCTGGCAGCACTTCCTCCAGAATACAAGCAGAGTCTCACTACTTTTCAGAAAAACCACATCTACTATCCTATTCTCTCCTATAATCTGTTGTCTGAATTATTATTCTAGCCTTCAAACTGGCATTTCTTCTTCTGTCCTTGTCTTAAGTCCATTCTTAGCAGAACAATAAATGTAATCCTTTTAAAACAAAATCAGATCTTACTACTCCTCGGTTCCAAACGGCTTGTCATCTCACTGAATAAAAACCAAAATTTTTGCAATGACTTAACACAATTTACCATACTCACACATTTCTCTTCTCTTTACTATTCATTGAGCACACAAGCATGTACCCCCAACAAAGATATTTCATACTTGTTATTCTCTCTTCCTGGGGCATTCTTCCTCTTGATATGACTGCTCTCTCACTTTTTTCATGTCTGAACCAGAATGGAACATTCTTTGGTGATCATCCATCTAAAATCCCACCATGCTAACAATCCCTATGTCTTTTATATATTTAATTTTCTTATTGTAGAACCCAGCAGCAATCATCACCACATAGTCACCAGGCAACATCACTGTACAATCATATTTTATATTCATTTACTTTATTTGCTCTGTTTCTCTATTTGGCTATAACTGATTTTGTAGCTATATGGTTGATGAAAACCTAGAGAATTTGGTTAGACAATATTCAAGGTGAACTAAGTGATTCTCTATAGTTAAAACAGTAAAAACTATTCCTTTCATTTTAAGAGCATAATTCTAAAAAATGAATAAGAAAAACGAGGACCACTGATTCCTCAAGTAAAAGCAACATGTAATCTTGCATTTATATGTAGTCTCGTAGATATGGGTGGGATTTGATGCACATGAATGCAAATGATCCCTTTTTTCTATCTCATATTTATCTCATTCTACCTATGTAATTATGTTTTCTTGACTATTTCTTTTGGTGGAGCAAGCAACATAGGTTATTACCGTAAATCTTCCATTAATTTCATAGCCAACATTTCTTAAAGAACAATTACCCTATTTTATAATGGTTTAATGAAATTCAAAAATCAACTTATGTGGGCTAATTTTAGTGGATACAATGTTTTAGGCTAGTGAATTTTGAGGTTCATTGCCAATATCTACCCCCTCACTTCAAGAGAGCCTTTGTTTCTTGAGCTTCCAGGAGTATTGGCTAATGACGGCTCATGCATGGGTCCCTTCCTTTGAGTTACCCTTAGGTAAGAAGGCTGCCCACAACATTCATGTCTCATATGAAGAGAAGCTAACATTCAATGATGGACCAAAGGGAAGGAAACAAATGTTTGCAACTTCTACCTTTATTAGGGACAATTCTGCAACAATATCCTAGCTCCAGAAATATTCCTTAAGATTGACTGAGTATTATTACAAGTGCACCATATTTCAACTTTTCCTCTGCTTTAAGTCCAGTTCACTGTGGATTCAATTGGAAGTTGGCAGAACCCTCTCATTGTTTCCTCAGTGGGGCAGCAATTAATTAGAATAGAATCAGTACTTATCCTGGGTGTGGTTTGCCCTTCCTACCTGCAGTACCTTAGCAAGAACTACTGCTGAGGGCTTTCAGACTGGGAGATTCCTGTGCAAATGATCCCACACAATGTTTCATCAGACCAAGGAAACCACTGTACCACAAAGAAGGTACAACCATGAAGTCATGGTCATGGGTTTAGCTAATCCAGTTATATACTGTACAACCCAGAAGCTGTCTGCCTGTAAGGATAATGGAACAGCCTTTAGAAGAGTCAGCTGAATATGATATTTGAGATAACAATCTGAAAGGATGTGGTACCATACTCCAGGATGCAATATATGTATATCCTAAAACAATGATCATTTTAGGGCATTATATTCCTAGTACATGAATGCATAGGTCCAGGAACCAGAGAAAAGTATCTGTGGCTTCATTTATCATCACTCCAGTAATCTATTTGGAGACTCTGTGTGTTCTGTCCCTATAACCCTTGACTTTGTGGGTTTATAGATACTGTGGCTCAGATGAAAAATGCTTTCACTAGGGGATACAGCAAAATGTCCATTAAACTTAATCCTTGTCTTCCATCAAGTTACTTAGGACTCCTGATGCCAATATGCAAGGATCAAGAAAAAGAGTCACCATTCCAGCAGGAATAATTGACTGGGATTGTTAGATAGAGATAGAGCTGGCATGGCTCTATGCAATGAGGGAAGTATATATTAACATTTCATACTTAGTGACACACTGTGTCATTTATTTTGACAGTAAATGTGCAAGTATAGCAGCCTAAGTGTAATAAATGTGTAATTATCAGGAGCTCAGGCCTCTCAAGAAAAGAGTCTCCATCATCCCACTATTTAAACCTTCTAGCACAGCAAAGGTACTAGCTAGGTTGAGTGGTGTTTAAATAGGTTACTTAGCAGGATGATGGTTAATATCATTACAGATCTGAGACCAGCTGCACTAATTGGGACTGTATTTCATGCCATGCTCTTTTTTTGTGTGTAAATCTCCACAGGGGAAAAACAGGACCAACTAGAAATTTGATAAAGCTAGTCCCAGTTGAGATGAATTTATAAGAAGCAATTTGGTTTGAGTAATACAAAAAATAAACTGTAGTGGATACTGTAGTATACTGCCCAGATAAACCTTTGAAAATTAAAGTATTTATCTGCTAAGTCCTGGTACTATTGGTGTCTGGTGGCCTACAGGGGAGTCCTTCTTTGAGGATTACCCTAAGTTGAAGAGAACCTCCCTACCCAAGGTCAATATCCTTGGAAACAAGGCCACAGCCAATGACTAAGGAATAATGGGCTACAAAAATCCAGTCCCTTTGCCTCAGTTTGGGGTGACTCTGTAAGGCTATTAAGACTGAGTTCCAAATGAGATAGGCAAAGGCCTCTTTTGTGACATTAATTTTACACATCCTTCTGTCCAGGCATGCATTCTTCACTTCCTTACAAGTGTTTATCCACAGAATCTTTCTGCAAGGAAAATCCTGTCTCAAAGTCTGTTTCCTTGAGAACCTGACCTGAGAAAGATGATGATGAGTGGATATCAATACTTGTTATAGGTATTAATGTTAATGCTTATTAGAAAATTTGTCTATATATACCTTAATGTACATATACAAGGTCTGTCCAGAAAAAGCCCAACCATTGTTTATATAACAAGAATGGTTCGTGCAACATTGATGTAACCTGGCAGCCAAGAGTGGACTGGAATGCACATGTGTGAACAATGACGACCTCACTGTACTAGTCAATGGGGGTGGTAGACACCATTGAGCATGTGTACAATGTGGCCATGGCATTCAAAATCACTGAACAAGTATCACATTTTTGTGTTAAGCTTGAACGTTCCTCCACAAAGACTGTTTGAATGATCTAGAAGGCTGCAGCTATGGGCAACTGGTGATTGGCAGCTTCTTGATAACAATGTACTTGCTTGTGCATCATGTCTCATGGAGAGTTTTTTGGTGAAACATCAAGTCACCCAAGTAACTAAGTACCCCCATAGCCCAGACTTAGCACCCTATGACTTCTGGCTTTTCCCAAAACTAAAAAATAAAAACAATTAAAAATGTATTCTTTGTGTTTATTTTTAGACAGAGCAGAAGGGAGGGAGGAAGAGAGGGAGAGAAACATCAATGTGTGGTTGCCTCTCAGGCATTCCCTACTGGGGACATGGCCCGCAACTTGGGCATGTGCCCTGACTAGTAATTGAACTGATGACCCTTTGCTTTGCAGGCCAGTGCTCAATCCACTGAGCCACACCAGCCAGGGCCTAAAATCACCTTTGAAAGAGAAGAGATTTCAGACCAGTGATAAGATTCAGGTAAATACAATGGGGCAGCTGATGGCTACTGGAAGAATTTATATGAGGTTGCTAGGTGCCTACTTTGAAGGGAACTGAGGCATTGTTTTCCTATGTACAATGTTTCTTGTATCTTTTTCAATAAGTCTCTCTTTTTCATAGTAAATAGATCAATATTTTCTGGACGGACCTCATATGTCCATTTATACACTCACACACACATGCGTGTGTGTGAATGTATAAATGTGTATATGTAAGTGTGTGTGTGTATATATATAAATGTTGGACATAAACTTTGCTAATATTGGCACTGATTTTTCCAGTACTAGTGGAAAAGAGAAGGCAGTCATCTTCATCATTCTCAAATAATCAATCCTATCCAAATCCTCTGATATAGTCAGAGTGATTCTTATTTCAAAAAGTATGACACAAACCTTGCATGATATTAGCTAGCACTTGATTATCACACATCTGGCAGTCCATTGATCACTGGCAATGGCAGTAAAGAAGGATGAAATGTAGGCAAATCCCTGCTCACAAGAAAACATTTTTTAAAGAAAACTTGGTTCTGACACTGCAAAATACCCTCCAATCCTATTGCAATAGAATAGCTGTAGAGTAAAACAAATTCAAATTTGATATTATTGATTTAGTATAAAAATGTGTATTGTTGAAAATGTACCGAGTGCAAAATTCAAGATCTTACACAACCATTTACTTGTAAGCTAATCAATCATGCAAAGAAATATTGTTTTAGAAACATGAAACCTAAGGCCAAAATATTAATTGACCAGGTAAAATATTTTGATGTAAAGATATATATTCTCAGGAGTACCAATAGCCTGTTCTGTAAGCCTAGAAGGAAGAGAGTGAGGGAAAGGCTGAAGAGCCCCAAAATAAAGATCTGAGGAGTCTTCTGCTGTTCTGCTATAACTCTGAGAGTGAGATTGGCTGTGTTGCATAGGTGGTCTCCAGAAAAAGTTTTAATTAAATTGAGTAATAAAAAACACTGCCCTTTATAGTGAGAAAGAACTCATAAAGTTTTTGTACAAATGCCAGGTAATGTTTGCATTACTGTACATGAGGGGTTTCATTTTTGCTGTTTTCAACTATAAAAATTCCACCTAAGAAAATAATGAAGATCCTAGTCTTCCTTAAATATTCTGTGAATCAAGGCTGCTTCACAAGTTGGTCCATGGTAACTCTGGTAATCTAAGTTCACCACACACTTATAAGAAAAGAAGATTACTTCCAAAAATTCATACTATCTTATTTTTATTCCTTGAAATAAACTACATTAAAAATTTAGTTGATTAGGGAAATTCCAACCAGATTTCTGTTTCATGAATGATGCATTCTAAGAAAATTTCCTCCCCAGGAATTTGCTTATCTTTCCACTCAAAATAGCTATCATCTCCCCATTCAAATGTGTCCTTCAATGGACATCCAAGTTATTTCCCTGAAAACCAAATTCGACTTTGGTTCAGCCTCATGTAAAAATATTTCTTCAATTCCTGCAACTGTAGATTGAAGTCCAACCTGCACTTCTATCCTCATCATCTACCTCTCCTCCACATCTCCCACTACTTCAGTCATGAAGAATTATTTATTGTTCTTTAGGTATTCTGTTTTATCCAGCCTTGTTGTTTCTATATAAATTATTTTCCACAAGTGACCTTCTGCTCTTGTCCATCTGCTATCTGTTTATATGGTGTGTCAGAGTCATGGGTACAAGCTTTGAATTAAAAAAGATGTGGCTTAAAGTCCCAGTGTGGCTAGAAATGTGACCTTGAGAAAAAAATAATCTAACTTAGCATTAGTATTTTCATTTGTAAAATGGTGATTAAAAACTACTTAATAGGTTTGTTGTAATCGATAAATTATTTAATACATAAAAACTTCCTGCTGTATCTTAAACATAGTATGTGCTCAATAAACAGTAGTTTAAATTTTTTAATCACAAAAATGATAGCCCTTCTGTTAATAGCTTTCTGATTTATCCAGACTCCCACCAGCATCTCAGAGTTTCATTTGCACTTTATGTAAATTGCTATCATGAAACTTTGTAACTTTTCATGCCATTCTATCTTTGTAGCAAGTTTCCTGAGTTACTGTTTGCAGAAAATTTTAAACTCTTTCTCCCTGTTTTCAGTCTACCTTTGATGTGATTATTAATTAAATATTTATAAAATAATACAATTATTTTTACATGTTTGCCCGAAATTGTTGAGGACTTTAGTGAACAAACTTATAGCACAGGCTAGTGACTGATTGCTAAACCCTTTCCCTCTAATGCCTTATGACAAAACTAGACCAGACTCTACTTCCCAGAGTTATCTACAATTAAGTGTGGCAATAGCATTGCATTCTGGCTAAACCACTGTGAATTGAATCAACGTGCATCGTATATCCAGGCCTGGTTCAAAAATATTCTCATGCATTATACACGATGCTCTGTCCTTCTAGCATGCTACGAACCAGCACATCAACTGTGAGACACCATGGTAAAGATGACTCAGGAGACAGAAACAGAGGCACTCTGAGTTCCTGAATCACAACTGAAAATAATACATACATGAGATGGATGTGGCTATGTTTCAATAAAAGTCCCTTTATGTCACTGAAATTTTCATTTAATATAATTTTCACATAGCGTGAAATAGTACACATTTTAATTTTTTAAAACCATTTAAAGGGAAATAACCACTCTTAGCTCCAGGGATATGAAACCCAGGCAGGGAGACTTGGGCTATTCTTGTGCTCATTCCTGTTAGGTCACTGAAATGTCAGAGTTTAGTAGTTATACAAATAACTGCTTGCTTACAGATATAAGAGCTGTAATTTATTCATTTTTTTATTCCCAGAGACAAAAATGGCACAGAGTAGGCATCAATAAATTGTTCAAAGAATGAATAAATAAATCAATAGACAAAATTAACTGAACTATCTTTGCCTTAAGAAATCTTTCAAAGCAGAAGACATGGCTGAACAAAATGACATACTTCCCACAGTTTCTCAATGCTGTTTCAAGTACTCTAAAAATTTTACGTAAATAATTGAGAATAATAAAAATTTATTTAAATTCCAACGCATGTATAAAAAGTAAGATTCACAAACATAAGGGCAAAAGTACTGCATGAGTTGATATGAAAATCATACTGAAAAACTAGACTTTCTTTTAATAACTAATGCACTAAGATACTATTATCATAACAATTCATTATCAGTGTTGATTTTAACATTATCTTTTCCCATTTTAATATTGTTTTTAATCAGAGGCTATAGAGAAAATAAGAATGATACAGTGAAGGATTATTTGTTCTCATGTGATCCTAGCCCTCCCTTTCTAGTATTTACTGTAATTGCAAAGCATTCATTATTTGTTACTTATTTAATGCATGCTCTCCCAATTCGATTTTAAACCATGTGGTGGCAGGGCCATGTCTATTTCACTACTATATTCTCAGAAATTAATTCAGTTCTTGGCACCTATAGACACTAAATACATATTTGTGAATTGAATGGATCACCATACATATGTTTCTGTTTAATTTAATTAATTAGAGAAGAATAATTGGAAGAATATATATTATGAAACACATAAAAATTATAAAAGTCAAATGTACTTTACTTGGCATGGGGTCAAGTAGTTCCAAGAAGAACAGTGTCCTTTTCTAAATTCAAAGATAAAATCCCTAAATTATGTGTGTGTGTGTGTGTGTGTGAATAACATGCTAGATTAATTACCTTGGTTTGATAGCTAGAGAAATTGTTTTGGATAACACCAAAGATGTGAACTTGTGTCTTAATTTTATTTTCAGTCTTGTTCAATAAAATGAGGCTTTGTGTGTGTGTACACACACACACACACACACACATCATATATATATGAAGGAGGACTACTCCCCAAAAACAGAATTATCTTCTGGAAGGCGGAATGCTTGTAGTATAGGTTTCCCCTGCTAGATGAGTGTTCTAGGAACACATCTATATTAGTGTACCGACTAGTGTTGTTGTGAGAGGCTGTGTTCGGCTTCAGTGAATTTTTGTCGAAGACTCTTTCAATATGTTTTGCCCATTTCATAAAGGATGATTTATGAGCACACCTGTCCGCACCACAATAAGTGGTCAGTAGTTTTTGACCAAAAATGGCATGACTCCCATATCCTACCCATCCTATTTACCAGGTCTCACCCTGAGAATTTTTTTGTTTGTTTCTCTGATTGAAGAAAGTCCTCAAAGGGAAACGAGGAACAGAAAACAGCAGAAGCACTAAAAGGCATCAAAATCGATGAGTTCAAAAACTGTTTTGAGCAGTGGAAAAAATGTTTCAATAGGTATACTGCATCAAATAGAGAGTACTTTAAAGATGTTTGAAATTTAAACATGTGAAAATAAATACACAAATGTTTATAAATAAATACTGTTTTTTGGGGTCCCCCCTGGTATATATATCTGTCTATAGAACAAAATGGTCCTTGCATTGTTCTGGTAGAGAAGTAATGGGATTCTTTGTGAGAAGCAACTACGTTCTTTTTTGTTATATATAAGAGGAAGAAAAACAGCTGTTGTTGAAATAGACTCAAGGAAGTCTGAAGCCTTATAACAAATGTAGTGGTCACATTCAAGTTTGCTGCATGAGTTTAGCATGCCAGGTCAATAGGAGACATCAGAGGAACTTCAAAAGCTTGAATCACCTAATCAGGCTGGCAAAGAATGCCATTTTTAATCACCTTAGGTCGATTTATGAGCCTGGAATTCTCTCAAACATCTAGCAATTCCCTGAGCTTACTTCAGGTACACACAGTTCCAAGCTCATAAGATTTTAGTCTTGGTGTCATAGAATCAGAACAGAAAATGAAAATACTACCATATAAACAAAGCGTAGTGTTTCAGCCACACATCTCCCTTTAAGAGAGTATATGGGGACATAGAGATGGAGAACAATTCTCAGATATATATAGCCCACCTAGGTAAAGCACTTTCAAATGTACTTCATTTATTTATTTTAGGCCATTTTTGGCTCAAAATCATGCAAAATTACTGTCTCTAGTTTCATTCTGATCGTTTGAAATAGTCCAGATTTTGCGCTAAGAGTTTAAAGCCACAGCAAAGAGCTAGGCCAAGAGGGAAAGCTTTTGAAGAGTTCTCACAGCTGTGAAAACACAGGCCTCAGGCTGTGTGTAGAGTTACTTCAAACAGCTGCTTCAGGTGACTAAACACCTTGAGTCTCATTCATCAAGTGTTGTTTATACTGGCTGACAGACCAGACTTGGAGAATTAACTCAGAGAAAAAAGATGTACTACATACCAAGTATGGGAAAGGAACCTAGTTCTTTAAGTATGCACAAAGAAAAAAAAATAACCTGAGTAAATTTAAAATAAAACAGAGCAGAACTAATTTTATTTTATGTTAATACTTCTCACAATACCCTTTGCATCTTTACTATCAGAGGTGAAACAATACTGTTGGCTTGCTACCTTTTTGATCTCATGAATAAAAATGAGATTGACAATTCCTACATGCATGGAAACACCTCAAACAAATGGCCACAAAACTTCTCATTAATTATCAGTGTGCACAATATTGAAAGAGTAGGTATAAATAATGCATTTTCATTATTTTTAAAAAGGAAAATATGGCTTTCTTCTTGCCTAGATTCACTGCTTTATTGCAAACATTGTCTCATCAAGTTTGGCCATAGGGTTCATCACCCAGTATTAAAAAATTCTTTCATCTAATCTATTCAAAAAGGTGACAAGATAATATATTTTAAACCGTGTAACTATTTGCACGGATCAAAAGAGGAGTGAAATAAAATGACATGAGTCAGTGTCAGGCGAAGTGTTACTAGTTAAACAAGCTTTAAATATTGAAAGCCAGCTTTAATATTTCCTTTTAATCTAGAAATATGTCACTTGGTAATTTTTTCTTTATAACATCAGCATGGTTACGAACATTTTCCATGGCTTCATTCAGGACGAAGCAGAAAAATCTACCCTACCTTCTTTTTTTGTCACAGAAGATGCTATAGATTGTCACTTCTATTGGCACTAGTTTATCATTTATATTATGGCATATTTCAAAAGTAAGACCTCTTCTGAGCCCCTCATTCACAAATTTATAAGTGATGTTTAAAGGTTGTTCTATTTTTCTGATCTTTTCTCCAGTTCAAAAATGTCTTTCAATTATTTTAATTAATATGTTTCGAATCAGTTCTCAAGCTCTGCTGTGTATAGAAATGACCTGGGGATCTTGTGGAAGTGCAGATTCTGATTCACCAGGTCTGAGAGGGGCCGGGATTCTCCAGATCTAACAAGGTCTCTTGTGAATACTCATACTAATGATCCGAGAACCATGGCTTAAGTAGAAAGACTAGTCATGAAGAGCAAAAGGGAAAAAGTTTTATTTTCTTTACAAGCTAATTGTTTCCTTTCCCCATTACACAAGAATGAGAAAAACATTTGTTGTCCAATCATTAGGCAAAATAATAAAAACCGAGTTTATAGAGTTAGTATGTTCTATTATTTAAAGTTGAAAACTAGCCCTGGCTGGTGTGGCTCAGTGGATTGAGTGCCGGCCTGTGAACCAAAGGGTCACCAGTTCAATTCCTAGTCTAGGGCACATGCCTGGGTTGCAGGCCAGGTCCCCAGTGGGGTACACATGAGAGGCAACCACACCTTGATATTTCTCTCCCTTTCTTCCCCCTTCCCTTATCCTTTGTAAAATAAATAAATAAATATTTAAAAAATAAAGTTGAAAACTAAAAATTGAAGGTCAATATTTCAGTGTATTCAGTGCCAACTCACCCAAAGGGATCAGGAACACTAATCCAAATAGGACCAAAATGTGAAAAATTACTTTTCATTTTTCAATATTTTGGTTCATGAGATAATGATAGATGAGGCCCTGTGCAGGGGAATGCCCATGGGAAGAGAGTGCCTGCCACATCTGGGCAGTAACAATGAAGTTAAAGAGAAGGAAAAATAATTTTTATTACAAAGAAATAAAGGACTCAAGCAAACAAACAACAAAGTCAGGAACAAGGGAGGCAAAAGAGGTTAGGGAAAATATGAAGAAGAAATATTTAGTTATTTATAGGAATTCTGTGAGGCTGCCAGGCAGAGACTTGAACTCAATTCTGTTTGAGTCTCAAGTCGGCCTCTGTACCACAGTTCTAACTCTCAAAGATAGGACAGACAAGAGGAAAACAATATAAGAGTTAAAGAAGCAGCTGATCACAATGGTGCTCTAAGAAACCCTGAGAAATCTAGAAATGTAAACGTTTTGAGAAGTGTTACACAAAGCTTACTTCAGGAGTGTAGTAGGAAATTAAGGTGAATATGGAATAAGCGATGAGTAATGGGAGATGGATGAAGAAGAATGGTGTGTTATTTTTTTCTCTGCAGAAAAAAAAATAACACACATTGGTTACTGGCAATTAATGATACAAGGTTTAGCACTGGCTTTGCAGATCTGGGCCATCGGGTATGTTCCCATTTAATCTCAGCCGCGTTATATAAAATATCAGATAAGTCCATTCAAATTACTGAGTAATTACTATCTACCAGCTACTGTATCAGGGACTGAGTTAGTAAAACTTTATGTACTTTATCAAAATATATTTGTACAAGGTTGGCAAAGAGAGTTGGTGATATTGAGCATCACAAAGAAAGCTTAAAGATACAGTAATTGAATCATTCTTCTAGATCAGTTTATGCATGAAGATTGGTTCTGGATCACAAATATGTCAATATATTTCTTGCTCTTACTTGTGAGATAAAAGCATAAATTTTATGTACAACACAGAAATGTGATTCAGAGAATTAAATTGTAGAAATAAACCAACGTAAATTTAAGAATTCCAAAGTATCCTACATGAAACCTGTCTCCAGGGACTAATCTCTTTTGGCCTAGTTGCAGATATGAATAAACCATAACATGCTAAATACTTAGAGTTAATCAGCTATGATGATTTCGGTGTGTAAAGGTGGGGGAGGGGCATGACACCATAACCAAACAACCGAGCAGACAACCCAACTTCGACTCATTATGCCATTTCAGTAAGTATGGAACAACGTTGATGAATAAAGCATGTTACTGGACGGTACTGCTTGCAGCCATGATCTTGTGGGGTCGGTGGTGTCTACTTCCTGAGATTCTTCTCCATTTCTGTATTTGCAACATTCATGATATCTCGTATATTTTGGTTCTTTTTGCTAGATGACAGAAAAAGAAAATAAAAACCTAAATTGTTCTGTATCTAACTTATTTCTTTAAGGTGTGGGCTGATTTTTTTTTTTCTTTTACATGAATGAGACTTGTTTTACAAAGTGAAAATGCAAGCTGCAAAAGGAGGGCGTTCCCTAAATCATCCTAGAAGAGAGTCCCTCAGGGCCCAGCCGTGCTCGGCTGTCACCCACTTTTATGTGCTCCTGTTTCAGTTCATCAGGGATTTTTTTCTTCTCTCCTAGCCACTATATGTGTGTCAGAGGCAAATTTGTTGCCCTGTATTCTCCCCATCTCCTATTTAAATTCTTACCAAAAGTTGACCTGGAGAACTAATGCTCCACATGAGAGTTTGTTTCGTGAGGAGGTATTACAATCACCTGCCACTGGAATTTTCAGAACTTATAGAATAAATAAAATTTAGGGGTGAATATTTGTGAAAGCAAGGACGATTTATTTCCATGATTTATCCACCTAAAAATTGACTTACTTTATGAAATTGACCTAACTTAATGAAAATTTGGGCTCCAAATTGTATACAATCCATATGGAATGTCTTTCTTTCTTTGTTTCTTTCTCACTATGTTTTTTTTTTCTGCCCATGTGTCTAAGAATACCCCCTCAGTACCACTGAGTAAAACCTCTAAGGCTGTCTATATGTTGCAGTCAGTGACTCACAAACAGATTGGCAGCCAGTAGCTTGCATGTGCTTCTGATTATGTTAATGAATTAGAGGTCAGGCCCTTTGACTCTTCAGTTAAAGCAATCTGAATTCAGTTAAAGGTAAAATTAAACTAAAAAGAGGTTTTGGTTACCTCATAATGTCACCAAAAATAGCTCATTTAATATACAGTGAAATCTGGCATAAATGAGAGTCTCTCCTTTGATCTATGTACAACAAAGCTAGAAAACATAATTTCCTCAACTTTAAAAATGATAATAAAATATATATTTTACTCACTGAAGTGAATGCAATTACTCACATTTTCCACCTAACGCATAGTGATAAATTCCAGCACGACTTCACAAGGTGAAAATGGTCAAATATGAAGAGTTGGCTCCAAGTTTCAATCTGCTCCTTTGAAAGCTCAGAAAGACAGCTGCCTAGTATTCTAGCCACCTCAGGTTAACACGTATCAATAAAGTGTGGGCTACAGTGCTACTCTCCAGAATGGGATTTCTGGGACAAGCAGGGTTCACTCACACATCACGAAATCAACACTTAGGGGCTATTGGTGGTTCCCAGATTCAGTGGAAATATTTTATATGTAAATACACTTCAGTTTGACCTAACTGAAAAAGGAAAGAAAAGCTGTAAGCAGCTGGTTATATATGTATTGGCTCCTCTCACAGGTCTCAGGACCAAACTCACTTGTCCAAATTAAAAAGATAAAGAAGAGAGGAGTATTATGAATGCCTTAATTTTGGTAATGGACATAAAGGTTAAAGCAGCAGGGCAAGTCCAGGTTCTTTAACCAAAGTGGCTCAGGAAAAAATTCTCATATGAAACGAAATGATAAGGTGTGGTTTCAAAATAGATATCCATATGCAACACAGAATTTTCTTTTGAAGATTGGGCTATCTTTAAAAATATAACACAGATTAATTTCTCTTATCATGAGGACTTTGATGAAATTTGTACAACTAACTATTATTCAAGTGGGTATACCAAAATTATACCGATTTTGTGGTATAATAATGTTAGCCAAGAATTATTAAACACAGCATTGATCTAAGCACTTGAGACGTTTGAATACTTAATGTCCACCCCTGGTGAGGCAGTTATTATTGTTATCCCCATTTCACAGATGAGAAAGCTGAAACAGAGTTTGGTTAACTTCCCCCACATAGTGTAACTGGTAGGAAGAGGAGCCATAGTTTGAACCTATGCTAATTCCAGAGTCGCCATTATTTTTTTTAGTATTTACTTATTTTTAGAGAGAGAGGAAGGGAGGGAGAGAAGGAGAGAAACATTAATGTGTGGTTGCTTCTCCCACACCCCCAGCTGGGGACCTGGCCTGCACACAACCCAGGCATGCGCTCTGACTGGGAATCAAACCGGCAAACCTTTGTTTTGCAGGCTAGTGCTCAATACACTGAGCCACACCAGCCAGGGCCATAGTCGTCATTCTTAACCATTAAATACTCTGATTTTTGAACATTAGAGTGACCTACATAATTTCTTCAGTTTTGGTTTATATATCACTACTTCAGTAGGAAAGGGTAGGGTCTTAAAATTAGATGAAATTAGATCTTAAAAGTATATGGTGATCTTGCTCTGACACTATAAATTTTGATAGCATGTAGATTTTAAACAATGAGCATTTCTCCAAGATTAGCCACAAAAGACTCCATTATGGCAGAGCCTCCAAAGTCAGGGGAGTGAGACCATTTACAGAAATGCAACTTCTTCAGCATGTCCCAATTTACACTTATCCATGAGAAACTTATTGAAATCATTTCTAGTGTCTTTATCTAGTGCCAACTTAGCTTAGCTAGAACTTTATCTCCCAGAATTACTTTTCATAAAGGTGCCTGGGTTGGAGTTGACAACAAGAGAAATTCATATGAGATTTGCGAGGCAGAAGTGAAGAAGCAAGTATTTTTATGGTCTAAGTCTTTGTAGGGAAGGCCCGTAGCCACTCACTTATGTGTTTTCCAATGTTCTTTCTCATCTTGTCAGTGTAGACAGCAGCCAAGGTTCTGGGATTTCTTTCTTTAACTCCCAGAACCCTGGGCTAGTTACATGTGTAGAAGAGGTACCAGCTTCCCCTGAGGATCAGCTGTGTCACTGATACTGGGGGCAGTAAAGGACAGGTGTGGTTCCAACAGGCCTTCTTAGTTTCCTGTTATTTCTTAGTTTCCCCATTTTATGTGTATCTACCTTCCCAGCTGTAGTTTTTGCTGATGTTAGGCCCATCATCAGATGCATGTATGACAAGTTTACATAGACTACTCATCAGAATTATGTCAAGTTTATTTATTCAATTCTGTATTCTATATCTGTATCACTCCTATGGGATCTACTCGACTGATTGAACCTTGACCCGTATACCATTCATTTCTTGTGGACTGCTCTTAACAAATTTGGAATTTGATGCTACAGATTCTATTGATATCCTATCATGAAAGAAAAGGCAAAAGTGAGAGAAATTTAGTATTTCTATAAAATTGGAGTGAGAAAAAGAGTTTAATTGGAACAAAGAGCATGAAATATATGAACAATTAAATAAAATATATTACATGACTTCCAGCCAAGACAGAGGTATAGGTAGACACACTGTGCCTCCTCACACAACCAAAAGAAAGGCAACAACAATTTAAAAACAAAAAACAACCAGAACTGATAGAAAACTGAAGAGTATGGAAGTCTGTCAACCAAGTAGTTAAAGAAGAAACATTCATCCAGACTGGTAGGAAGGGCAGCTGGCAGAGTGGGTGGTCCCACATTCATTTGCAGATAAACTGGAAGGAATAACTGGGGATGAGACAGACCACACAACCCAGGGCCCCAGCAAGGGAAGTAAAGCCTCAAACCTCTGACTGAAAACATGTATGGGGGTTGAGGCTGCAGTGGGAGAAACTTCCAGCCTCACAGGAGAGCTTGTTGAGAGACCAACAGGGTCCTAAAATGTACACAAGCCCACCCACCTGGGGAATCATTACGAGAAGGGCCTGGTGTGCTTGTGGGAAGCAGGAAAAGTGACTGCAATTCAGCAGAGAGTGAAGCAAGCACCATTGTTCCCTCTTAGACTCCTCCCCCACGTACAATGTCACAACGCAGCCATGTGGGTTGCCCTGCCCAGGGTGAACACCTAAGTCTCCACCCCTCACTACCTAACAGGCATGTCAAGACAAAAGAAAATTGCCCAAACGAAAGAATAGATCAAAACTCCAGAAAAAATACAACTAAGCGACAAAGAGATAGCCAGTCTATCAGATTCAGAGTTTAAAACACTGGTAATCAGGATGCTCACAGAATTGGTTGAATTTGGTCACAAATTAGATGAAAAAATGATGGCTATGATAAGTGAAATAAAGAAAAATGTACAGGGAACCAATAGTGATGGGAAGGAAACTGGAACTCAAATCAATGGAGTGGACCAGAAGGAAGAAAGAAACATCCAATCAGAAAAGAATGAAGAAACAAGAATTCAAAAAAATGAGGAGAGGCTTAGGAACATCCAGGACATCTTTAAATGTTCCAACATCTGAATTATAGGGGTACCAGAAGGGGAAGAGGAAGAGCAACAAGTGGAAAAGTTATTTGAACAAATAATAAAGGAGAA
>PVKM010008326.1:0-33438 GCA_004027735.1 Carollia perspicillata
CAGGCTCTGGCTGACACCTGGGAGGTGGCTGCTGCCAAGTCTGGGCCTGAGGCGGAAACAAGAGATGGCGCAGATGTGGGCCAGGCCTGGGGTCCAGGCAGGGTCCGGCTTCCCGGGCGCTGAGCAAGGTCACGATGGGGATGGGCGGAGTGAGTGTGGCATGTGGAGGGACAGGGTTCAACCCCCCAACATTTCAGCAGAGCTGGAGTCCTTCAGCTAAACAATCGTCTGTTCGACAAGGAACCGGAGAGTGGAAGTTGGGGCAGCTCCGTGTCTCCTGGGGTCACAGGGCAGGGGCAAGCGGTGGCAGAGAAGCTGGCCCTGACAGGGATCTGACCCCAGGGAGCTCTGCCCAGCAGCGACGAGCTCAGGGGCACCTTCGCTGGGTGACAAGAAAGGGATGGAGATTGTTCGCCGCAGACCTGAGGGTGAGGGGCTCTCACACAGGCCCAGGCGGGGAGATGCTACCCAGGCCCCGCCAGCCAGGAGGCCGTGGGGCGCTGTGTCCCACAAGGGGAGTCCCTGTCAGCTGCTGCGCCCCACGCTCCTGTTCTCACTTGCTCGGAAACCCCCAGGCGAGCCCCCAGAATCCAGCCCTGAGATGACGTGGGCAATGTTGGGCTTATCTGGGTGGAATAATGAAATGCCAAATTGGTTTGAGATACAGGAAGGGTTGGGGGGGAAGAGGGAGAGAGAGAGAGACATGGAGTAGTTGCTTCACACACACACACACACACACACACACACACACACGCCCTGACCAGGACTGAATCACAACCTAGCTATTTGCCCCGGTGGGGATTGAACCCACAACCTTTTTGGCGTAGGGGATGATGCTCCAACCAACTGAGCCCCACACTGGCCAGGGCCTTTTAAAAAATCTTTTGTATAGAATATTTACTTACTGTTAAGTGCAAAAAAGCAAAGAAATGTCAAACTAACAGCAACATACACAAACAGCTCCATCAATATGACACAACCTGCTAGTCACTCCCTCAGGTTTCCAGCCCCACCCCCCCCAGCACAGTTCGGGTCTAGTCGGAATCTAAGTGCGCATGGTCACTTAGATTGGTCATGGTCAACTTCTTCATATCACCTTATTTTGTATAACCTTTTCCATGGGCCTATGTAGTCCGCAATACGATAACTCACAATCAGGACTTGGGCGGTGTTTAGGGTTACGTGCTAATGAATCGCACAGGTGAAAAGATCTCTGCACAGCTGAGTCTTTCTCTTTTCTCCCCCCTCGCCCCCCGCCTCTCTTTCCTCAGGCGGAGGAATGCTGGTTGAAAGGTTTGTCCGGCTGGTCAGCACGGCGTCGGTGTGCCTCGGTTCCCGCCGCTCTGCCGAAGCTGCACCTTCACCTGTATTTGCTGGAGACCCTCAGAGTTGCCTTAAGTTGCCTTCCCCTGATGTCTAAGGACTTTCTTACGTATTTTTATCCATTTGTTAGATATTTTAACATTATCATGTTTCATATTTACCATGAGGTATTCTTGCACACCATTGCTTTTCTGTTTATATACAGATGTTTACACACTTGAAAACCGCATTATATTCTCGTAGCCTCCTACAGTTTTCTTTAATTCCGGGCTTGGACACGTACTTGAGTCTGATCTTTCTCCCCAGGACTATCTGTTCCTAGCAGCGTCTCACGGCATCTGTGGACAGCTTAGGGATGTCCGCTCCAGAAGCTAAGAGTGTGGACCCCGGAGTGGGTTCAATTCTTATGAACCGGGTGTTTTATTCACCGCCGTCATAGACAGGCGACTGAGCTCAGAGATGTTAAATATTTGAGTAAGCACCTCAGGTGGGACTGAAACTCAGAGATCTGTCTGTCCCGACACCGGCGTCTCAGCAGATTGAGTGAGCATACACTTTTATGTTCTTCTGTTGTGGTTTTTGTTTTTAACTGGGTGTGTACACCTGTGTGTGTTTAACTTTAACGTGTCTGGAATGTTCTGCGGGTAAGTGGTATGAGTAAGGATTCACTATGCACACGTCATTATCATTCATTTCCCATGTGAATGTCATGATAGCTTTTCTTCATTTTATTTTCATTCGATTTGTTATGTATTAAACTCAAATAAACAGATTCACATCTGCTCCACCATCAAAGTCTCGACAGCTGGGGCACTGCGTGTGTTCTGTAGATGGGTAAGTGGGTATTTTCCTCATTTTGCCTTAAATAAAAATTTTTTATAAAAATTTTATATAAGAGTGAACAGTTGCTTTTCCATATAAATGTCTTTATTACTTTATAAACTTTTATAAAATGAAATGTATTTTCTTATGGATTTTTAATTTTATTGCACTGTGGTCACAGAATAGAACTCATAATATTTCTGGGATTTGAACTTTACGGAGATTTTCTTTGTACCTGAATATGTTATTTTTATAACTATTTCCTGGGCACTTCAAATAGTGCTATTCTTTGTGGTTCCGCACAGCTATTGTATAGGATTATGTCATCATTTTCCATGGCATTCTAACGTGCGGAGGCCTCATAATTCATTCAGTCACTTCCCTGTGGATGGATGTGCGGGCTGCGCCCACGCGTGCGCCAGCAGGAGCGGAACCACGTGCCCGCGGGCGAGCTGAGGCCTTGCAGCGCGCCGGCCTCGTCGGTCGGGGGCCAGAGACTCAGACCCGGCCGGGGTGGCGGAGGGGCTGCCCTGCGGCGACAGTCATTTCCTCCGTCAGAAGGCAGGGAACGAGGACAGGGAGGACAGTGGAAGAACACTGTCCTCGTTTGGGAGCTGAGGGCCGGCTGGGCCTGGCGGCGCCCTCTGCGGAGGCCTGGGGCCGAGTCTGGAGGGGGCCTGCCCGCCGCCTCGTGACAGCAGGTGCTTCCCCTGAGTGGCCCCGGGCGGGGGCTCCATCCCCCGTGGCCATCAGGTTGCTGTCTGTCCTGAGCTTGCCTTCTGGCACATTCGAAGAGCCGGTATAGGGACTTGCGGGGTCCCGAAGGGGGACCCCAGCCTGTGGTCACCCTGAGAAACATCAGTTTCTTCGCCCCGGGCTGCGGAACCGCGCCCTCCCCGTCCCTTCGCCGCCCCAGCGCGCTGGCACCGTGGGCGTGTCTGACTCGGTCCGTGTCTGACTTGGAAGAGCTGCTTTGCCTTGGGGTGCTAGTGCCTTTTCTGGACACCCTGGTACATGGCATTGCGGGGAGGGGGTCGGGTTCTTCCCCCCGCCACCTAAGGGATCGGAGTGGGCGAGGGACATCTGGTTTCACCGTGGCAGCAGAGGGTCACTGGCGCCAGAGCAACTGTGCTTCCCAGTCTCTGCTGGAGCATCACTGTGGGAGGACCTGAAGAGGCAGCTCCGCCAGCGGAGCCAGGGAGCTGGGTCCACCTTGGCCATCAGGGCCTCGGGGCTGGAGGCGCCAAAGCCGGCCCCGCCAGCCAGGTGAGAGTGGAGGCGGGGTGGATGCCTGCCAGGTGGAGGCTTTGTCCCGAGGGACTGTCTCAGTTTCCACTTCCCCCAGCAGCAGCTGGGAAGGGAGAGGGCGGGGCAGACTGGGGACACGTCCAAGTGCCAGAAAGGCCTCACAGGTCAGGAAAGGCTACACCCCCAAATTGACTGGCCTGCCCGCTGGCAAGGCCAGGAGGTGCCAGAGTTGGAGTCATTTGGGCACCGATGTAAAGGTGATCTTAGGTCTGTCTGCAGAGCAGGTGACATGTATGACTTACGGATTACGTTGGCTTTGACATTATGAAAAAGTATTCACGTTTCTCAGGGAAAGAACTAGGAACTAATCTCCGTAACATTGAAATTGAATAAACACCTGAGGAACTGATTGCCTTTTGAAAATTCACCTTATGTGGATGAAAGCTTTGAGTTTAACTAATTACAAAAAAATTTCCTTTGTCTCTGTGAAAAAGAGAGCTTCCCTCCACATGTTTATTATAGGTTAATGCCTTGGACATGTTTCTATTTCTGGAAAGGATAAATTCACCTGAAAGGTAGAAATAGTTATTCACCAAAGAACCAGCTCCTCCAAATTTGTTGAAATTGATTTAATAATTCCTATCAAATCCCATATTAAAAGTCAGCATGAAAATACAATAACTTTAGTGTGTGATTATTTAAGGATCAGTAAAATACAGTGGACTGAGGGTGGTAATATGCAAACTTAAAGCATTTTTCACCTGTTTGAAACAAAGAGGTTTTAAAAGAGCTTTTGAGATAAAATTCATACGCTACACAATTCACCAATTTAAAACATAGAATACAATGGCTTTTAGTTTATTCAGAGTTGAGCTACCATCACCGTCGTGCATTTAGAACATTTTCATCACCCTGAAAAAAAACCCCACACCCCTTAACCATCAACCCCCAATCCTTCCCTGCCCCTCCAGCCTAGGTACCCGCCAATCTGTTTTCTGTGTGCATAGGTTTGCCAGATGGTTTTAATAAACAGAGAAGACACACTTGGTACACTTTTGCCAGCCTCCCAAGTGGCAGAAATTTTATTAATGAGTACAAACTCTGGAACTGGACTTCCTTGGTCCGAATCCTGGTTCTGCCATTCCTAGCTATGCGACCTTGGACAAGTTACTCAACCTTGCTGTGCCTCAGAGGCCTTCTCTGTGAAAGGTGTGGCCTTATGTGTTTGACTTCTTAACCAGATGGTTTCAAGATTCGGCCACGTTGTAGGATGTATCTGCACTTTGTTTATTTTTACGGCTAAATAACATCCCACCACGTCGAGAGACTGCATTTTGTTTATCTATTCATCAGTTGCTGGACATCTGGGTTGTTTCCACTTTTTGGCTATCACGAATAATGCTGCTATGGACACACATGTGCAGATTTTTCTGTCGACACGTGTTCATTTTCTTATACCTAGGAGAGGAACCGCTGGGTCTTACAGTAACTCCGTGTTCAATTTGGATCTGCCCACTTACCTTGGTAGGTTAAACATGTCTCTACGTTCTATTTTCTGCACATGTAGTATCAGCAAACTTTTAAGATTGTGCAAGTGTAACTTATCCCAGTCTAATAAAACTGTCGTAAATTACATGTAGTAAAATCTATACTTTCATGATGCTCTTTGATCGTCGCCTTTCACACAGTGAAAACAGCCCTACCAAGAACCTACTGATGCTATGCGGTTCTCCACTGTGAACAGTATTAACGCAGACACCAGCAAAGGGTAAAGTGTGGATATTTTTAAAAGAATGCTTATATAGAACAGGTGCTGTTCCAAGTGTTTACTAGGCACTAATTATTAACATATTTAATCCTGGGAGGTACTTTGACCCCATTTCATAGATAAGGGCAAGGTTGAGTAGCTTGTCCAAGGTCACGCAGCTAAGAATGGCGGAACCCGGATTCAGACCCAGAAAGTCCAGTTCCAGAGTTTGCACTCATTAATGAAATCTCTGTCACATACATTTGGGAGGTAGACAAAGTGTATCAAATGTGTCTGCTCTGTTTATTGAAACCACCTGGCTAACCACACCCTTTCATAAAACTGGGACAAGTCAACCTCTGAGGATCATACAAAATTGCCCCAATTCACACAATGGGCCCCCAACGGCCCCAGTGAGTGTCTCTTCCAAGGTAGAGGAGGCTTTTGAGCAAGAGCGAGACAGCTTCTGACTTTTCGTGTCTCCAGCATTGGCTAGCCTGCTGGTTTGGGCTGCCTGGTAGCCTTTAACGGCTGACCTCAGACATTCAGGTGCAAGTGTGTTTAATTTACTGACCATCTGTTAGTTAGTAAGAGGTGAGAGAAGGTATACGCCCCTTGAGGTATGCCTGGAAGAATTTTAAGAAAACCTCATAGCCAAACAGTTCCTGATAGAACTTGAAAGTAGCTTGACCATCTCAGCCTTCACAAAGCCATAATCTCACCGGCTTATCCCAAAGGCAGTTAGTAGCGAGGACAGCTTTGGAAGGAAAGGGAGACGTGTATTTTGGGGAAGGAGGAGGGGGGAGCAGGAACGTGAGGAGAATGTCGTTGAGCATGGTGGGGGGCAGGAGTGCTTAAACATCAGAAAGTCAAGGATGCTCACCCCAGGATGGAAGCAGGAGGGAAGTCAGCATTCCATCAAAGTACCACCTCGCCCCAGGTTTGTTCGATACACCAACCTTCAGCATCATCAGGTTATGCTAGAAACATTTTGCAAATAATTGTTGGCTAAGATTAGTCTATCTGCATTTGGAAAAGAGTCTGAGAGGGAAGAAATCTCATTCTTCCGCAACTCTAACAGAATGTTATAGAAATATTTATGTACTTTTAAAAATGTGCGTGTTTGCCCTGGCTGGGTGCCTCAGTTGGTCGGAGCATTGTCCCGCATGTGTATCTTTAAACAGAGCAGACACATTTGATACACTTTGTCTACCTCCCAAATGTACATGACAGAGATTTCATTAATGAGTTCTTTTTTTTTAATTGACTGAATAATTTATTTTCATTTATATTTGATAATTTTTTTATTTTAATTGTTTTTCAGTACAGTTTTCTGTCTTTTACTCCCATCCCAGACCACCCCCCAGTGCTCCCCACCTCCCTCCCCTTTCCACCCCCCCTTAGTTTTTGTCCAAGTGTCCTTTATACTCGTTCCTACAATCCCCTCCCCTTTTCCCTGAAATTCCCTCCCCTCTCCCCTCTGGACACTGTCATTAATGAGTTCTTAATGAGTAAAGATACCCGCAGAAAATAGAATGTAGAGACATGTTTAACCTACCAAGGTTAGTGGGCAGATCCAAATCAAACTACGGAGTTACCGTAAGACCCAGCGGTTCCTCTCCTAGGTATAAGGAAATGAACACATGGCGACAGAACGTGCGGGTCGAACATGTCGACCAGAAGGCTGTGGGTTTGTTCCTGGCCAGGGTGCACACCTGAGTCGCAGATTTGGTCCTGCACGTACGGGGCACCCTGTCGGTGTTTCCCTCGCACACTGATGTTTCTGTCTGTCTGTCTCTCTTTCTCCTTGCATCTCTTTCTAAAATCAATAAGTGTATCCTTGGGCGAGGATTTTTAAAATTTATATATTTGATTTTTCTAGAATTTCTTTGGGTTTAAAGTGAAGAATATAACTCTGTTTTCCCCAAATGGGTCACTGGTGGCCCCAACGTTGATTATGGAATTTGATATCACATTGGTTGAGTTTTTCTCCGCAAAATTTAAACTTGAACTTTTCTCATGCTGAATTCTCATTATACTTATGTAAAGATTTGGACTCTGTTTTATTGTTCTGACTGCTTATTTCTGATCATACTGTTTTATTCACTATGGTTTTAAAATATGTTTTAACACCTAGTAGTTGTTAAAGATACTCTTCTTTTTCAGGATTTGCTTTACTCTTCCTCAATATTTATTTTCCAGAAGAACTTTAGAATAATTAATCCAAGTTTCCCAAATATCCTGCTACGATTTTAGAGGATTTTATTGAAAATACACATAAACTTAAGACAATTTGACATCTTTCCAATATTAAGTTTTCCTAGCCAAAGAAAAGGTGTGCCTTTCCATTTTCCAGGCTTTAAAGTTTCCTCATGTAAGTCCTACACATTTTTATAAAGTTATTCCTGTGTTTTTATAGGTTTGTGGTTATAATAAATGGAATTTTTAAAATGCAGTTTTCTTACTGAGAATTTTAAAAAGTTACTAATTCTTGCTGACATAAATAAAATTATTAATGTTTACATATTAATTTTAAATTTGGACTAATAACTAAATATTTTTTGTATTAATGGTTAATTTTACTTTCTCTTTTTTGGTATATAGTCAAATCATGGCAAATAATAATAATATAGTTTCCTGTTTTTCAAGTCTTATTCTTATTATTGGGTTTAATGAAATAACTATTTACAGGAAATATAAAAGTGGCCCTGGACAAAAAACATTAAAAAAAATTTCTCACCCGAGCCCCGACTAGTGTGACTCGGTGGGTTGGGTGTCATCTGCAGATGAGAAAGTCGCTGCTTTGATTCCGCTCAGGGCACACGCCCGGGCTGTGGACCAGGTCCCGAGCTGGGGGCGGTGCTTGAGGCAACCGATTGGTGTTTCTCTTGCACATCGATGTTTCTCTCCCTCTCTTTCTCCCTCCCTTCCGCTCTCTCTAAAAATAAGTACATACATCTTTTTTAAAAGATTTTTTCTAAAAAAGAAAAGTGTAAGGCATATATTCCTCTTAGATACATAAATGTGATAAAAATGCTAATTAAGAATGTGTTATTGGCAAAGGACTAGATAGGTTGAAACCACAGGACGGGACGGGCAGGGACAGCCTAAGGCTGTTGAGGCAGGTCCCAACTATCTGAAGGAGGTGAACGGATTTGAAACAATAACAGCGCGCCGTTAAAAACGCCCGTAGATGAATCATGGGCCATATCGAGAAGGAACCGGTGGGCACCTCCGGCTGCTGCGCTGGGCACTCCCTGCTCACCCTGCCAGTCACACTGGTCCCACCGCCAGGCTGTGAAAAGGGACCTCTGAGGGCTCCTCACAACCAGTTCCAAGAGAAAAACCTTAGACCCTAGGAGCCCATTCTGGGGGTGTGCCAGGTAGCCAAGGCCACAAGCTTTGCAGCTGAGATTCCACTGACGCCCCTGTTCTTGGGGGAGCTGCTCCCCAAGATCCATCTAGTACAGCTGCTCTGACCTGGATGAAGTACATCTATCCTGTGCCCGGAGAGAAGGGACATGGGTGCTCCCAGCCTCATCTGGCTCCCTGCGCCTTCGAATATCGGGCTGGTGCAGCCAGCGGGCGGTGTGGGGGTGGGGAGGGGAAACCTCTCAGCTTCCTCCTGAGGCTGAGTGGTTTGGGAACAGCCTTGTCATCTCACAGGTGGCAGCTCCCTGGTGGCAGGAGGAACCAAAGAGAGGAATGGGGGGAGTAATTAGCTTCCAGGTGGCTGTGCCCCCAGATGCACCAACCTCCTCCTGCCTCGCCCTCCTGCAAGAAGCCTGCCACCCCTCAGAAGGTGCCCCTCGCTCGGGTTTGCTTGATGTGTTTAGCAGCACAATGGGAACCTTATTAAAAGATAAATGCGTGTTTGGATATAGGTATTTCCAGACCGAGAGCCTACATTTCTCTGCAGACGGAAGGCACTGCTGCTGAAGATGTCGGCCAGGATTTGCAGAGTTCAGTGACTGTTTTTCAGGAATAAAAAAGATGACACGTGACTTAGGTGCACAAGTTCATTGTTCATGTTAACTTTTTTCTCCGTGGCTGAGTCCTTGCCATCCGTAATGCTGAGACCAAGCTAAATGCTTTTACTGCATCTGACAAGATAATTCCGGTGAATGTGAAGTTTGAGAATTTGGTTAGCGATTGTCACAGAACCAGGCAGCGGGAGAAACCCAATTTCTGCCTCCTGGCAGTCTGCGGGGCCTGGCCCTGTGGATGGGCCCCTGGGAGCAGGAGAGGAGGGGGAGCGGTCTAGGTCAGCAGCAAGAGAGATGGCCGGATGCAAAGGGAGAAACTCTGAGAAGGGTGGACCAAAGTGCAGACCTAAATGGGACGCCTGATGAGAGCTCCTGAGGACCAGCAGCATCCAGCTTGTTCACAGTGGCATCTCTAGGACCCAGGCCTCTGCCCGTACCTTGTCTCCATTCTGCAGGGCAGGAGGCTGAGGCTTGATCAGGTGTTTTGCCCAGGGCTGTGGGCTGCGGTGGTGGGGGTGAGATGCCAAGCTCTCTGACCCGCCTTGCCTACCTACCTTCACACAGGGCAGGCACCACAGAAGTGCTGACGGTCTGGGTGGGTCGGTGATGGATACTGCAGGGGAGGACAGGGCAAGCGCTAACAGAGAGGACACCCAGCTGCAGCTGGATACGGATTGGGGACATCTTCTCACTAGCTATCCTTTGGTACGTTTTGAATTTTGCACTCAATGAGTGTATTATTTCTAAAAACAAATACATAAAGTAAGTAGGATTAATATCTCCCAAGCAGAATAGAATAAAAGGCCATTTTTGAAGGATTGGAAATTGGCTTAGCTTCAGTTTTCATTTTTTTCCTAAATAAATATTCTAAGCCCAGCACGACCCTCTGGCTGCTGTTACATCCTTGTACATTAAAAATAAATGAGGCAAAATGAACAGGAAATTGTTTACAGCCAGAACGACAGGAAATGGTTAACATTATACTTTAATAAGAGACTTTACAAATTAGTTTAATGGAAGGCCTTAAACAGAGGATTTTAAAGTCATGAAAAACAATATACTCAGAAGGAAATATATTAATAGCATTGAAGAGAAGTCAACACCGCTCAGTAATCATATGAATGCACCAAAACATAAACGAAGGGCCATTTTCAATCACTGAAGTAGTTTCTTAAAGTTAAAATACTCAATTCTGGCAAAGTTGTAGTGAGATGGGTATACATTGTTCGGGGAAGCATTAAATTGGTACAATACATACTGGAAATATGGATTGGATATACATCACTGTCATAAAAATATTTATACCCTTTGGAATCTTAAGTTAGTAGTTTGTCTAAGGAAATTATCCAAAAGGAGCTTAGTTAAATATACAAAAATGTTACTACACCATTATTTATAATACTTAAGTCCTAAATGAAACAATTGTATATAAACTTAATGGTATATTATATAGGCTTTAAAATTGATAAATATAAACAAAATAATTTAATGCATGTGCAAAGATTTAGTTGCATGGGTGTTTATTAAACATTTGTTTATAATAACAAAAGATTGGAAATAACCTATGTATTAACAATATGGTATAATTTTGGTCAAACAATTTATGGAAAATTTATAATGTGGAACGCTACATATTTATTTAAATTAATTCTATAGAATTATATGTATTGACATGTTAATGTGAAATTTTTCAAGTTTTTGAGGTGGAAAAGTTACAAAACAATGTTAAAGTATATTCTATTGAAGGACTCACACTTTCAATTTAAAGCTTACTACAATAAGACACCACTCTTCCAGATGAGATACTACTCCATTAGTATGGCTATAACAAGAAGATGCAGCCCTGGCCGGTGTGGCTCAGTGGGTGAGTGCCGGCCTGTGAAGCAAAGGGCCGCTGGTTCCATTCCCAGTCAGGGCACATGCCTGGGTTGCAGGCCAGGCCCCCAGTGGGGGTGCATGAGAGGCAACCACACACTGATGTTTCTCTCCCTCTCTTTCTCTCTCTCTTCCCCTCTCTAAAAAACAAATAAAATCTTATACACACACAGACAGGAAACCAAAAATGTGATTGTATACATACAATGAAATATTATGTAGCCATGGAAGCAATGAAGTACCAATTTCATGCTAAGTGAAAATGTTATGCTCAGTGAACGAAGCCAGTCACAAGGGACCACATATTGTCTGATTCCATTGATATGAAATGTCTGGAAGAGGGAAATCCAGAGACAGAAAGTAGATTGGTAGTTTCCTAGGGCTGGGAAATGGGGGTGACTGTTAATGAATATGGGTTTTCTTTTTGGTGCGATAAGATGCTTTAAAACTGATTGTACTGATGATTCTATAACATTATGATTATACTATAAACTACTGACTTGTACGTTTTAAAAATTTATTTTTAAAAAAAGATTTTATTTATTTCCAGAGAGAAGGGAAGGGAGGGAGAAAGAGAGGGAGAGAAATATCAGTTTGTGGTTGCCTCTCATGTGCCCCCAACTGGGCACGTGGCCCCGCAACCCAGGCATGTGCCCTGACCGGGAATCGAACCAGCGACCCTTTGGTTCGCAGGCCAGCATTCAATCCACTGAGCCACAGTAGTCAGGGCTGACTTGTACATTTTAAAGTGATGAATTTTATGTTATGTGAATTTTATCTCAATTTAAACATTTCAAAAAAGTATATCCAATCAACTATAAATATATGTGTACTTATCTATATCTGTCTCTGGGTGGTGAAGTTATGCATAAGTTATTGTCAATGAACATTTCTCATTTGTATAAAAAAGAAAAAAGATAAAAGAAAACGGGGATAATACTAAGATACAGTTTATAAGAGAAGAGTTGTAAAATAGTTATATATTCTGTAACAGCAACATAAATATATAATACTGGAAATAGAATAAAGTGAAAATAATTATGCAAATGTAGTAAAATTATGTACGAAGGAAATCTTTTGAAAACTTTTTTTGTATTGTCAGCGTTATCTTTACAAGTAGGTGGGAAATGACTGTATTTGCCTCACAATATGGATTTGTTTTTTATTCATTTGCTGTCGAGAGTGTTAATGACACTATCAAGTCTAGGTGCTTTTTTCTAGAAATTCACTCATTCATTCTACAAATCTTCTTTGAATGTTTTCCCTGCTCCTTCCTGTTCCGTTGCTAGTCTTTCCTTATTCTTGAGATTTTTTCTTGTGTTAATTTTACTCAAAATTGTTCATCTTCTTTAATGTTTTAATCTAAAGGTTTAACTTTGAATGATATTTCCTAACAATTGAAACTTTTTTGTGTTTATTTAGTCTTTTGAATTTTGTTTCTCTTGTAGTCTCTTGGCTATATGTGTGGTTTGTAAATATTATATTAATTAATTTTTATCTCACTTTTGCATGTTAAACAGATATTTTCTTATTTTCTAATTTATTTTGTATTTATTATTTTTCTCTTTCAAATTTGTTACTTATATCTTTTTGAAATTTAGGTGTAGATTTAGTTGATTCTTTTTCTTTCTCTTTCTTATTACCATAAGCATGAAAGATACAAAAGTTCCTCCAATACAGTTTTTTTAAAAATTAAAAAGTTATTTATTTATTTTTGCCATCACCATGTACCCCCTCATGGCCTCTTCCACTGCCTCCTACCCACCGCCCCCGCCCACAGTGACCACACCGTCCAATACAGTTTTAACTGTGACCCTGAACCTTATTTTTTTTGTTTGCTAGTGTTTAAAATAACGTCCCCATATTTGGTGCTGCCCTTTCAACTCATCACGGACTCTTTGTTCCATTCTTGTCTGGTCACGTGCATATAGGTGGCATATTGGCTTTCTCTCCAGTATTATTGTGTGGACGTCTGAGAAAGTGTGGGTAAAATTTTTGTGTGTTTATTGTGGATCTCTTTATCTTAAAAATTGCCGTTAAGTTTTATGGGAGCTTCACGTACACTCAAGAAAGCTCCATGTTTCCCAGTCTTTCCTCTTTGGAGCAATTCATCCAGTCGCCTCCTTTTGTAGAAGAAATGGAGGTTCAGGGACTTGCTGACGATCCCTCAGGGAGGCTGGGCCAGAGCCTGTGTTTGGGGCCAATGAATGGAGCATTGTAGAGCTTGCTCCAACGTGACCCTTCCCCAGCTGGTGCCTGTTCTGTTGAAAAGCCCCAGAGCAGGCCGCGGCAGGCCAAGCAGCTTGTTTCGTGGGCGCTGCCTCCTCCTGCTGCACACAGCATCGTACTGAGCCGTCGTCCTCGGGCTTCCCTGTGGCTTTGCCTGAGGAACAGATGCTTTGCTAGGATGCTAGCTGCTTATGGAAACAGACCTCCAGGGGGTCCTGCCACTGGTGTTCTGGGCATGCCCAGGTATGCCAGTGTCCTGGGCTGCATGTAACTTCATCAGTCAAGGTGGGGCCCACCGCACTTGCTTCTATGCGAGCTGGATTTATCTGAGGCAGGCTTTTAAATTCTTCTATCTCCCCTTTCTTTAAACGTGTTTTTAAAATAAGATTCATAGGTGTGGATTTTGTCTTTTTAATCCAGTTTATGAATTCATTTTTTAAATTAGGAGAACATTTACTTGTAATCTTGGAATTGTTGTAATTGTATAAATTGTATAATTTCTCAATTAGTAAAATTTGTTGTTTCTCTTTAATTTAAAGAAGGATTTCTATTGGATGCTGTGTTTTTTGATGCATTTAAGTGAGATCAAATGTAACATTTTCTGAAAAACCCACTTTCCTAGTGTTTTATTATGTTTTCACTTACCCAGCAAAAAACAGCCTGTACTCATTTCTTTGTATTTGTTCTAACTTAAACATTTTTTTCTTTCTTATAAAAAAGTTCAGAATTTTTTTTGTCATTCACTCACCTTCTCTACGTCCTCCTCAGTCAAATCTTTTTAGTTTGGGTTTTGTATGCAGAAAACTTTTCTCTCCAGTTAAATATTTTTAAACTGCGATCATCACACTTTATGACTACACTTTATACCCTTGCTTTTAAGACCAGGATATGCACACCCGTGGAGACAGACTATGTCGTCAGGTTTTCACACACAGAGCCCCTGAGAAAGGTGCAAAGCTGAGCAGCCGTGATTCTACGTGGTGCGGCTGTTTGCCTGGCTCAGCTGATAGGCTCTGGTGGGCCCTAACCCAATTCATAGGCTGGCCCGAGCCAGTCAAATGTTTTCTGTCCAGCATTCTAGAATGCAGAGACTCAATCAGTGCTGGGCCCTGGAAAGGGAGGAACAGACTCATCCTTCAGTGAACTTGTTCCCCACCCCCAACTCCAGCCACACACACACACACACACACACGCACACACACACAGCATGCCATCCCCTCCAGGACTCCATGGAGGACTGCTGTTATCTGAAAAAAACTGGGGTCTGTTGGGAGTGAGAATGCCAAACAGCAGTTGGGTAGGCTACAGTTTTGCCATGAGTGGAAGAATGAAAGCTGCTCCATGGGTACCATCATCTGCAAAGATACTTGGTTATTTTACACTCCTGAGAGTGGCTACTGTTTAGGATAACTTCTTATTCAATCATGGTATTAGCAAAAACATATATTTACTATGTGCCAGGCACTGCTCCAAATGCTTTACACGTATTAACTCATTTAAATCTCACATCAACCTTATAAGATGCTACTGTAATCACCCACATTCTAAAGGTGAAGAAAGCAGACACAGAAAGGTGGAGTCACTTGCCCAAGGTCACACAGCAAGTAAATGGAGGAGTTGGATTTGAACCTAGCAGTCTGGTTCCCCTTGGCTTACGTGTTGTGCTGCATTGCTGCTGTATCAGGCTTGCAACATGGGAGATGCCTTTCTAGCTTCATATGAGGCTGGTATCTGGCAGGGGGCAAGGTATAGGAGAATACGATCTTGTCCTGTGAAGACTTCCCACTGCAGTGAATTCTCCAACACAACAAGGCTGTACACATCCTAGACCTCGTGAGTTTCATGCCATTCTTTCTCTTTTAAAGTGTAATAATTGTTAGATGCTATTTGCAGCGGTTGAGACACATCTCTGATTAAAATGGAAAGTTTGAAACCAGAAAAAATCTGGGAGATGGGAGATCAGAGAAAGAAAAGAAAAGATTAAAATAGGAGGAAAGAATATAAAAATTTAGATATGTGGGAATAAAAGCTTGTAAAGAATAACATTGTAAATGAGAGAATTTTCTAAACTTCATATTTAAAGTAGTATATGTGAAATTTAAAAGAAAAGCAAAGAACTAGAAAAGAAAAAAATGAAACCTAAAAAGTTAAGAATACCATGATATAATCCTGATCAAATAAAATTAACAGTTTAAAATATTTAAAAAGATAAGATAAAAATAATACTGTAAAGGTAGAAGGAAAAGAAAAATGTAGTTTTTAAAACGAAGTTTAAAGTGAGACAAGATCAAAAACAGGCTATACTCAGACAAAAACTACAAGCTGGGAATAGTGGTCTGGGTGGGTCTAGTTGCTGGAGAGATGGAGACCAAGAGCAATGGATAGATATCCGATGAGAAGTGTTTTCTGCTCACCCACAGCACTACCAGCCTGCACCGGTAAAGATGGGGCCCAGGGCTCATGGCACTTGAATGCATCCCACAACCGAGCTGGAGCCCTCCAAAGTCTCAGGCCCAGGCCAGCAAACACACCTTCACTTTTGGTTCTTAGAACATGCTCATTCTACCTTAGTTTTTCTTTAACTTAGTTCTTTCATTATCCTTTATTATCTTCCTTCAAGGTGAAATTAGCAAGTGAAAGGTAATTAAAACGTTGTTTTTTTGAGTGAAGTTATTCCATCTTACCTCCCAAAGTTCTTTTTAAAGATTTTATTTATTTCTTTTTAGAAAGAGGGAAGGGAGGGAGAAAGAGTGGGAGAGAAACATCAATGTGTGGTTGCTTCTCCTACGTGTCCAACTGGGGACCTGGCCTTCAACCCAGGCATGTGCCCAGATTGGGAATCGAACCATCGACCCTTTAGTTTGCAGGCCAGCACTCAGTCCACTGAGCCACACCAACCAGGGTGCCTCCTGAAGTTCTTAATGGTGTTTGGTCGTTTCACTGTTTTCATATAAACACAGGGACACAAGGACCACCTTTATCACCTTGCTACATCTTTGAGGTTAAAACACTTTATTGATCCTGAGTTGCTTGATTATTTATTCTTTTCACTGTAATTGGTGGCAGTGAAATTGGGTGGGAAGAAGAAGACCATCTACAGGGCTTGTTCTTGGACTGGGCCATTAGAGAGAGGAGGTCATGAGGGAAAGTGGAGGTGTCAAGAACGACTTCTGGGGGTCTGCCTTTGGGACTGGGTGGATGTCAGGATGGGAAAAGGCCAAGTGGTTGGTGGTGGTTAGAAACCAGGGCTGGGCTGGAACTGGGAAGTTCTGGGGCAACTACACCTGTCTGTAACTCCTAAACTGCCTGAAAGGCTTGGACTTCATAACACCTTGGCCCCTGAAGGCTAAAGTGGATCTCTGGAGGCACTTCATACACAAACAGGGTGTGATAACCCTGGTCTTCCACTCGCGGGTATTGGGCAGGCAGGCTCCAGTGCCTTCCTTCTTCACTTGGCTCATCCCAGTCAGTACTCAGGATACTGCCTGCGCTCCCGCCAGCCTGGCATTCAGGGGCAGGGACCACACCTAAATTGTCCCCTCTGACTCCCCAGTGCCAGCCCTGCACCTAGCTCTGAGCAGGTGTTGTTGAGTAAGCCCTGTCACAGGAAAAGGCCATTGTTGTTACACTCGGCGACTAGAAGCCAGGCGAGACGCCTCAAGGCTAGCGGCGTCTGGGGTTGAGGGTCGGCCCGGTGTAGCACTGTCGGAGGGCCCGGGGTGTGTGTGTAGGGGGGGACGGGGAGGTGGGGGTGCTGGGATTCGGGAACCGGGGCCGGAGCGCGCCCGCCGACGGCTGTCCCCAGGGACAGGAAGGAAAGCGTTTCAGAGGCCATCTAGCTCGAGCCACCGGCTTCAGCCAGTCGCCCCCGCGAAGTGAGACCGGAGAAGCTACAGTGGACCCCCTCCCGGCCCTTCGCCCCCGCCGCAGCGGAACTACAGCCGACCACCGCCTCTGCAGCACACGTGCCGGGCGCAAAGCTCTTGGTCCCTTCCGGCTACCGTTGCTCCCTATAGCTGCGCGGCCGTGACCCGGAAGAGCATTCTCCTTAGCAACTGAGGGACCGCGGCGGCGCCTCCCGGGAGCTACGGGGAGGCCACCCGCCCCCGCCCGGTCAGCCCCACCTTGACCCCTTTCCAGGACCAACCGGGGTCCGGCCTATGGAACCTCCGCAGTCTCTCGCGGGGCACCTGCGGCCGCCCCGGGGGAGCGCCCTCCGCCTCTGGCACTTCTCTCCGGTCCTGACGTCGCCCCAGCCTATCTCACGCCCCCGCCCCGCTCCCTGCATACCCGGCCTGAGCCCCGGCTCCTCGCCGCGGGCCCTCCCTCGTAGGCCGGTGTGGAGTGTAGGGTGCAAAGCCGGTGCTGTAGAGAGGCTGCTTGCGGAGGCTCGGGTCACCTGTGGACCCATTCTTATGGGACTGGCAGGGATGGGTTGTCTCAGGAGCCTTGAACAGCAGCCACTTAAGTTGATTACTTGACGTTTGCCAGCTGCCTCCCAAGTGATGTACTTAATCTGCTTTGTCGATCTTGGAGACCCATTTCATTGATTATTTTGTCTTTTCCCGGGGAATTAGCTCTCCAGTTTTTAATGATGTGCAGTTAGTATTCGGTGGTTAAGATTTTGTATCTTCCACATTTCCACAGAGGGAACTCGCCCTGGGACTGAGTAGGTTTAGGAAAAATGTCAAGTGAAATTCGCTACGTTGAAGAAAGTAGGAGCAGGTGTGGTTAATATCTCTGATTTACATTTGAAAACATTCAACACAGTCTTTTATCAAAATCCCAACTGTTTGTTTTCCTTTCCGGAAATTGCCAGTCTGAAATTTATATGGAACTACAAGGGCCTGAATGAACACCTCCCCTAACTGAGTTAGAAGGAAGGAGTGGCAACATTGTTGGAGAAAGACTTTATGTTAATCCAGTGATGAGGGAGCCAAGACAGGCATATGAACAATGTTTGGAAATGACGTTATTTGGGAATAAAATGCAGGAGTTCATTGATCAATAGCCATTATTCAAAAGCAGTATAATTTAGTTTCAGCTCAGTGAGTATTGATTAAGCACCTACAGTGTCGCGTGCACCTGAAAGGATACATGTAAGAAGCGAGTCTGCACATACTCAGTTTTAGGAGAACTATAAAATAACATTTGTTTACATGCAAAATCAGTGAGAGGAGAGGTCAGTGTTAGTCTGAGTTTTCAGGAGTATGTTTAGATACTATAAAGTATAGATACTATTTGTCTCCTCTCTAATAGGAGAGGAGACAAATTCATTCATTCATATATCCATGAATATCGAATATATCATATTTGAATATCATTGAATCCATGAATATGGATATATCATTCATATTGGAAGAGGACAGGAATCCTAAATAGTTTCTTTCCTTATATTCTTGAGGGTTTGGGAAATAGTCTCATGTCACATTTTGTAGTATTTAAATTTCTAAGGCCTCTTGATTGTAATATCTATTTCTTTCAGTACAAATCTGTCTGGCATTTTTCTGTGTTTGAGATCTAATATAATGAGGCTACTAGCTGGGGGAGGGGGCGCGGGGAGACTTTGCTGCTTAGAAATTCTTTCCTCTGCTTCTGCATACTCACTAGTCTTGTGAAATGTTGCTCTCTCCTTCCTTTGACAGGTATTTCCAGAATGCTTCCTGTGTGGCAGGCTCTGTATCAGGAAATACCAAAAACAAGTGACTCAACAGCTAGTAGCTCTGCTTTACCTATGGTGTGTGTGTGTGTGTGTGTGTGTGTGTGTGTGTGTGGGCTAGACTATCACCTTGGATACTCTGCATTTGTCTAGAGACATAGAAGGGTTAGAGAAATTTATACAGGTATACCTTGTTTTATTTTGCTTTGTTTTATTGTGCCTCACAGGTGTTGCATTTTTTACAAATGGTAGGCAAGACCCTTCACCAGCAAGAAGATTATGACTTGCTTTATTGCGTTATTCACTTTAATGGTTGTTTGGAATTGAAACCACAGTATCTTTGAGGTGTGCCTGTACATGCATCTGAATTGACTTATTTTTCTTTTTAAAGAACTCAATAGGGATTTTAGGCTGAATTGCTTTGGGTATTTGCCAGAGATTCGTTTTGTGAAGAATGTACACTCTTAAAGAGACCTCTTGTGATGTTTTGTTGCTTTCTTACAGGTTTAGTGCCCATTTATTCACTTAGTCAATAAATTGAGTGCTTACTTGGTACTAGGCACTGTCCTTGGCCTTGGAAGTGGGGGAGAGTGAGTGCATTCAGGGTCCTCGTCCTCAGCAGATGAAAACACATCATCACACGAATGTAAAACTGCAACTGCGATGACTATTGGAGTTAAGGAAGTCACAGAAGTGACGGTTGGACTGAAATCTGAAGGATGCCCAGGAAGGGAAGGGGGCTCTGTCACAGCAGATGGCAAGGGCAGAGCCTGGGAAGCCCTGGTGTGGGGGGAGGATGAGGACTTACAGTCCAGCTCCGTGTGAGGAGCTGAAGGAGCAGAGAGGGATCTGGTGGATGGGGAGTTTCTCTTTGTCTTTGGAGTAAAGAGAAACCTATGGTTTTACTTAATGGATTCGGGCTGGATTACGGGTGGGGATGACAGAGTCAGATTGCGTGTGAATAGCTTGCTTTGTATTTTCACTGTTTGTTGTTATTTGTATTATCTTCTTGTTCCTCATTTTTTCAACGTGCTCCCTCAGCTTTATTGTCGCTGGGGAAGCCTCTCTGTCCTACTGGCAAGACCTGTGCACTCTTTTTTAATTGGAAGACAAGGAATTTTAGGGTTTGGGACTAGCCATTAGAAATTAGTTGATATGGAATCTTTATGCAGTTTTGTGACCTCTAGGACACTGGTTTCTGTGACTCTTGTTTTCAGTTGTAATAAAAACATTAAATTTACCCTCTGAACCATTTTGAAGTGCACAGTTCATTGCTGCATAACGATCTCTAGGACCTTGTCATCTTGCAAAACGAAAACTTTACCTATTGAACGGCTCCCTCTTTCTCCTTCCTCCGGCTCCTGGCCCTGCACTCCCTCCCCGCCCCCCACACACAGCTTTTACCTTTCATGATTTGACCGCGCTGGATATCGTGTATGAGGGAAATCTCACCAGGTGCGTTCGTTGTTCCCTTCCTGCTCCTTCCCTAGAACCCTGGTATAATATCCTTTCACTTCCCGTCAGTAAATTCAAATCCTCCCAGTTTTTTTTAAATCCTCACCTGAGGATATATTTTTATTGATTTTGGAGAGAGAGGAAGGGAGGGAGAGAAAGAAACATTGATTGTTATGAACCTGCGACCTAGACATGTGCCCTGGTCATGAATCAGTTTTGCGACCTCTTGTAGGGATGATGCTCAAACCAACTGAGCCACCTGGCCAGGGCCCTCCGGGTTCTTTAAGGCCCAGGTCCTCTCCCTTGTCCTTCAACTTGGGTTAACAGACCCAGAGTGGAAGAGGCCTTAGAAATTTTATAGGTGGGCAAATCAAGCCCTGTAGGAGTTTCAGTGAGCTGCTCGTGGACAGATCTCTGGTGAGGAGGGCAAGGCTGGGACTGGGGCTCTCGTCTTCCCTCTGGGTGGGTACCTGTTCTGCCTCCACCTGCTTGCAGGGTGTGATTCAGCGCTCCATTCTTCAGTTAGATCGGAAGTGCGCTGAGGCCCACACACGTTTCCCTGTCTCTGTAGCATCGTGCTGAGGCATATTAGATGCCTAGGAAGTATTTGTTAATAAATTGGTTGTCTTCAGGATATCTGTTGCCTAAAGGTGGCCCTACATAAAATTTGAACTTCATTGATTTTAGATCCTTGGTTATATGAATTAAATTTACATTAGCCCTTCAGTTGAATAATTCTTTCACTTTTGCAGTCAGAGTTAAGACTTTCTCGCCATTTCCTAACACTCTCTTTATTGAATGTATTTGTCCATGGCATGTATATTGGATTCCCTTGCAAATTTTGATGAAAATCTAATGAAAAAACTGTCAGAAATGAAAAACCTAATGCATTAAACTTTCTAGGTTAGCTGATTTATTTAGAGGTAAGGGTTTATGCTTCTTTGTGAGCTTCATTGCTGCTTAGTGTTCTTGAAAGAATCATATTAGTGCCATACTTTATAGTGCTTATCTCAGACCGCCTGTGGATCAGTTGATTTTGGGCATTGGACTGGAAGTGATTTTGACATGGCTAAATATTTTTAAGGCAAAAAAAATGTAACAAAGCATTTTCTTACATGAGGAAGATTTGTAAACTTTTATTTGTAGTTTCCCCATTTATCCCAGACTTTGCTTTTCTCTAATGTTGTATTACCAGCCTTATAGAATCTAACTTTTAAAATGTCCTCTTAAATTTAACCTTCAAAAAGTTGTTTTGTTTTGTTTTGTTTTATATGGGCCGTTGCTGTGGGAAGTAAAGTTCATTTTTCACTGAAATACTACTGAGCACATGTACAGATCAAACTGTGAGCTTGGAATGGGTCCATGGATCCCTCGGAGGCTCGGCCGTTATTGGTGATGCCCGGGAGACTTGGCCAGAATTCTTGTTGTCCTTATCAGACCGAGTGTGGTGGTGGAACTGCACAAAGCGCCCCTTTGTGCCCTGTGACAGAAGACAGATCTGACAACGAGGGCTTTTCAGATAGCATTTTATTTGGAACCATAGGAAGAACTCAGTGCCCAAGAACGTGGTGCCCCAGAATTGCAATTACGTGATTAACTCTTACGTCGGGGCTAGAATTGGTCAAGTTTAGTCCTGTTAGTCCAAAAAAACTACCTTTTCCCCACCTCTCAATATTTAAAATTGAGGTGTATTGTGGGGATTATTATTTATGGATCCCCTTGTATGTCAAGTAATTCACATGCACTGTGTCATTCCATAACCGATATTTGTCCAATGAGAGACATAATCTGACTTTTTATTGAGAAAACGGGTGAGTCATGGGCAGGAAGTGTTAGAACCGAAGTGTGGACCCATGTCTGTCTGACGCCAAAGCCCACACTCCTTTTTTCACACTGCACCAGGTTCTGAGGTCAGCATCTGCGCTGGTCAGGAGGACATCGACAGAAACACTGTAGTCATGGCAAAGAAAAGGGCAAGTAGTGGAGTAGGCTGATATGGTAGGAAGTTCCCTGTTCCTCGTGGCTTAAAAAAAATCCTTCGAACGAAGGAGAGTCATTGTTGGAGTCTTGGGTACGCTTGAGAGCCTGGGTACCGACACCAGGAGGAGGCAGGAGGCTGCACAGCACTGACTGAAGAGCTGCGTTCGTGGGCCCCCCTCTGGGCTTCCTGTGATGACGCCGGGTGGTTTCTCCTGCTAGGCTTGGACGGGGAGGAGAGGTCTGTGGAGACTGCAGACGCTGAGGGGTTCAGAGGAGCCCAGGCATTTCTGCACGACTTGGCCACATTTAAAAAGCCTCTCGCCTCCTGCGAGGTGGTAGCTCCCGTCTCTCTCTGCGGTGGTCAGCTTCAGTCAGCCACGGAGGACTGACCAGGGAGCTGCAGCCGCGCTGCCAGGAAGCACACAGTAACACATTGTTCTTTTTGTTTGATTCTAACGTAAAATTGACAGTTTGTAGGGTTTGTTTTTCTTTCTTAGTTATTTTCAGGTTTTTTTAAATGAAAAAATATTCGTCTTTTTCAGATATCTTTTGCTTCTGTGAGACATTTTACTTTCTCTATGATTTACTGAATTTTGCTAGTTCAAATCAGTCTTTCTTAATACTTTGGAAGGGAGGGTACTCCATGAATTTTATGACAAATGCACATTATTAACAAAGAATAATTTTAAATGAATGAATTAGGGCCCAATTTGTATTATGAAGGATTTCCAACTATTGGTTAAGCCCATATTTGTTAAAAGCCGACTTACTGAGATATAGTTGACCTATTACACACAGCCTACTGGAGGTCCACAGTTGACCCACTGTACATATTTAAGGTGTTCAAGTGGTTAAACTTTGACATCCATGTAGACTCATGAGGCCGAGAGGGCGAACGCATCCATCGCCCCCAAAGCTTTCCTCATATCCTGGCTCCTTGGCCCCTCCCAGACAGCCACGGGTCTTCTCTTGTTATGTATTCTCGTTTCCTAGGGTTTTATATAAATGGAATTGTACACTATCTAGTTGTGCTTGTTTCATTCCAATTAATTATTTTTAGATTCATCATATTTTTGGTGTATTAATAGTTGATTCCTCTTTCATTTTGAGTGATATTCCTTTGTATGGATGTACCAGTTTATTAACACATTCGCCTGTTGCTGTAAATATTGTTTCCAGATTTGGTAACAAAGAAGACTACTATGACACTTGTGTACAGTTTTTGTGTGGACATAATATTTTCATTTTTTTGGCTGCCTCAATACCTAGGAATAGAATGGCTAGATCATATGGCAGGTGTATGTCTAACTTCTAAAGAAACCGTCCAAGTTTTTCGAAGTGGTTGTGCTGTTTTGCATTCCCACCAGTTCCTCCAGACCCTTGTCAGCACTTGGTGTAGTCCGTCTTTTAAATGTCAGACGTTCTAATTTGTAGTGGTATCTGACTGTGGTTTTAATTTGCACTTATTTCTCCAACAATTAGGGATGCCGAGCATCTTTTCATGAACACGTTTGCTGTCCATGTAGCTGCTTTGGTGAAGTGTCTGTTCAAATTTTTTGTCAGTTTTTAATTGGGTTCTGTGTTTTCATATTACTGAGTTGTAGAAGTTCTTTGTATATTCTGGATGTAAGTCATTTTCAGACACGAGATTTGCAAATATTTCCTTCCACTCTTTCCATTCTCTTAATGGTGTCTTTTGAAGAGAGAAGTTCTTAATTTTGATAAAGACCAATTGATAATTTTTTCTTTTTTGAATTGTGTTTTTGTTGCTTTAGTTAAGAAATCTTTGCCTAAGTCAGTATCACAAAGATATTCTCCTATATTCTAGAAGTTTCAGTTTTTACTTTTAGATCTATGATCCACCTTGAGTTAATTTTTATGTATAGGGTGAAGTATTGATAAAATTTCATTTCTTTCATTTATTTCTATGTAGAGTACAATTGTTCCCAAACCATTTGATAAAAAGACCATTCCTTCACTAAATTACCTGGTACCTAGGTTAACAGTCCATTTCTATATGTATGGTTTTATTTCTGGACTCTCTTTCCTGTTTCATTGTTGATCTGTTTGTCTTGATACCAGTACTGCACTGACTTGATTACTGCAGTTTTATAAGAAGACTTGAAGTCAGATAGTGTAAGTCCTTCAACTTGGCTGTTTTTTCCTCTGATTTTGGATCTTGGAAGTCCTTTCATTTCTTTCTTCCTCCCTTTCTCTTTTTAAAGGTTTTATTTATTTATTTCTAGAGAGCGGGGAAGGGAGGGATAGAGAGAGGAGAGAAACAGCAGGGATAGAGGGAGGGAGAGAAACAGCAGTGTGTGGCTGTGGTTGCCTCTTACATGCTCCGACTGCGCCCTGACTAGGAATGGAACCGGTGACCCTTTGGTTTGCAGGCTGGTGGTCAGTCCACTGAGCCACACCAGCCAGGGCTTAAAATTGTGGTCTTTTATGAAATACTGAGAAGTTACAAAATAATGTATGCAAAGTATGTGTGAGGTATGCAGAATAACAGGGCAGTGGATACCCCCATACCCAAACAGCTAGTTTAAGGGAACGTTATCAGTGCCATTGAAGTTCTCTGTGATCTGTTCCTTCCCCTTTCTGAGTAACCTGAATTTTGTGTTTTCTTCATACTCGAACCACTTACTTTATATCCTTAAGGTGTTCAATTTTGCATGCTTTTGAAATCTGTAAAATGGAATCACAATGCAAATGTTTTTCAGTAATATATGAAATTGCGTTTTACATATCAAACAGCTGGTAGTCTTAGAAAATTGGAAATGGGAATTTAGAGGAAACCCTGTTAAGTTGTCTGTCCTTCAGGCCAGGTAAAGGTGGTTTCCTCCAGCACATTCTTCAGTACTGGGCCCAGTCTGTTAGTTGTCTCAAAGACTGTGCTCCACTATTCCAGGAAGAAGGTAGTTTTGTAATCTCTGATCTGTCTGGGACGTGTTCTTGGTAAGTAGATATGGAGATTAAAGCATACTTTATTCCTTCTAAATTTCTTTTAGGGCACTACCATCTGAAGTAATACAGAAGACATGTGCCCCGGCTGGTGTGGCTCAGTGGATTGAGTGTGGCTGGCGAGACACAGGGTTGCCAGTTTGATGATGCCCAGTCAAGGCACATGCCTGGGTTGCAGGCCAGGTCCCGGGTAGGGGGCACCCAAGAGGCAACCACACATTGATGTTTCTCTCCCTCGCTTTCTCCCTCCCTTCCCCTCTCTCTAAAAATAAATAAATAAAATCTAAAAAAAAAGAAAAGAAGACATATATGTGGGCTTGTGAAGAGTACAGTTGCTGTGAGAATCACCACTTTGGATTTCTTTATTCTGGATTAATGAGTCGTGCCCTGTATGAATGAATGTAGGTTTTATGTTTAAGGCGCATCTAGAGGCAGCAAGTCGAACACTTGCAGCATCAGTGACAAGTTGAACACTTGCAGTGTGAAGTTTTAAAAGAATCCTAAGGTTGTGAGCTCGGTGGTGGAGCCAGTGGCCCACACTATGCTCCTCTGCTTAGAATCAATGCGGGGAAACCGAGCCTCCAGAAGGGAAGTGGAGGCGTAGTAATTTCCCTGTCGCCTCTGGGCCTCAGGTGTGTTTTGTCTCCTTGAGAAGCAGGGACTCCAGTGTTGCTGTTTTGAGTTCTCTCTTAGAAGCAGCAAGGGGAACAAAGGCCGCAGGTCTGTCTTAATTGCATTTCAATGTTTTTGGAACTATTTTGGTTCATCATTGATTGCCCTATTTCTTACGGTCTTCCTGAAGTTATTAACTCTTAAATCCATGGTGATACCCTTGTGGGTAGTAGAGGTTTTTATCAGGGAAATGTAGAATTTAAAAAAGTTGCAAACCCTAGACTTACCATGTTTCAAACTCACAATGAAAGGCGTGAATGTGGAACATAACTCACCCACAGAGAGGAAGGCCGCCGTCAGTTGTTCTTTGTAGGACTCTCTCAGGCCCCCCAGTACAGGGCACCCAGCCGACAGGCCAGACCCAGGATTGGCAGGTTGGCACAGGGATCATTCAAGTTGCCCCATCTTTCCATCTGTGGTCTGGGTTTAGTCTTAGTCATTTAGCTGTTTAGAATTTCCGTCCTGCATTCCTTCAGATGCTCTGAGTAATGCTAGAATTTTTCTCTGTGACTTTGATGAGACAGTATACCCTCCTGTAACTTTGCACGTCTTCCCCTGGAGTGTTCTGTGAGACCCACAGGGACCTTGGGTTGTAGGCAGGGATGTGGTCCTGCGCCAGGCCTTGCCTCTCTTGGGGCTGAGTGAGTCTGAAGGTGGTAAATTCCAGATGTTTTCAGCTACAGCCCTGAGAGTAGGCCTTGACGTAGCAATCCTTTTCCAAGAAGAAAGTGATGAGATCCCAGACAGACTTTATCTGATAGCAGGTACTATGAGTTAATGAATTGATGTTGCGATAGCCAGTGTCACCTACGGTGGCTTTTTCAGTGCTGCTGAAGTACTGCCCCTGAGTGACTTCGGGAAAGAGAATACTGTTTGTTATTTCACCCCGTTATTGCCCAGGTTTGCTGATCATGTCAGATATTTCTCTGTGACTGCTCACATGTTATGAAAATAAATCCTTTTTTTAATATGATACTTTCTTTTGCCCTTTGGAGCTGAATATGAATTCTAACATCAATGGGTGCCTTCCTGTGCTTCTTTAGACTCTTGATTTCCACTAAAAACTGAATTTTTATTTAGTTCCCGTTATTTTACATTGCACAGGTCTCTCTCTGTTCCTTCCCTCCATTGGATAAAGAGAGATTTCTTCTTGTCTCTAAAGGTATTTGTGTTTAACCTGAGCCTTTTCCTTGCTGTGTCTAGTATTTGTCTCCAAGGTCTTCCTAAAAAGAGAAGATAGAACACATGGCAGTGGGTTGAGAGTACCAGCTGGTATGAAAGTCTTTACATCATAAGAAGTAATCTTATTTGTTCCAATTTAGTAATTCTGTAGATGACTTTAATTGTAGTAACAAAATATGGGAGAGAAACATGAGATTAAGTTTAAAATAAATCCTAGGCAAAGTACACATTAGAAATGAAGCTATTTGTTGAAAAATGAAGCAGTTTTCACCTCACCGTTTCGGGGCCTTAACTTGGTAGCAGAGCTTACATTTGGGAAGGCCTCTCTGAGTTTTGTTTTTGTACGCTGCCTCCCTGCAGAACATGTGTTTGGTGTGGTCGGACCGGAACTCCGATGCTTCAGTGACATTAAGGTGGTTCTGTCTGTATTAGGCCCGAGGTGGTACCTAGGTCCACCCTAACAATATCCTTAATGTGCTTCCTGCTTTACTGGTGTGCTCCTGTGTATTATCAAGATGCGAAAATATTTAACTGCAGCATTCGGATAAATTTTGTAATAGGCGCTGAGATTTTAGAGTGTTACGTGAATTTACAAAATAATTTTAATAAGCAGGGGAAAGATAGTTGAATTGTTTTGAAGGGTCGTCTTAAAATTTAGAATATGGGGAAATATTTTAGTAATTTGAGGACTGTTATTGTTATTTTTAAAAATTAGAGTTAAGAAACATATAGAGGTTTTTCATTCTTTTTCATCACTGTCAAGGTAAATTGTCAAGTTTTGTCCTTTAAATTCCATTGTGATATTAGGCTGTAATCACCACCACGTTATCAGATTTATTCAGTGTCTACTTTGTCGGGCACTGTGTATAAGTGGGCATAAGGCATAGTCCCCGCTCTGCAAGAATTTACAGTTGAGGAATAAATAACAGAGCATCAGTTCTAACTGCTTCATCCAGGAAACATTTCCTGGGTGCCCTGCCTGCTGGGCACTGGGGATACAGTGGTGAACCAGACAGACGAGGCCCCACACTCTTGGAGCTCACATTCTAGGATCTTAACTGCTTAATGCTAAATGATGAAATTATTCAGGACTTTAGGAGGGAAGTAGTACTTGTTCTGGTTTGGTTAGGAAAGGCGGTGCTGTGGGGTAGGACATGAGCTGGACAGGAAGTAGGGTTTTCATTTCCCAGTGTGTACTCTGTGCAACCTGCTATACGGGGTTTTGTGGTCAAACAAATGTGGAAAACATAATATATCATGGGGTTGCAGAGAAGGGACCCCAAGAGCTAGAGAAATTAAGTGAGGTTCACAGAGGGGGAGGCCATGAAATTTGAGCTGTTCTTTAATGGGTAAAATTTTAAGTGTAAGGTTGGAGTGAGGGTGAATGAATTGTGTGAGCTGGGGGAGAACCAGTCACAACGCACCCATGTCCACCCTCCCCTTGTGGAAGCTGTCATTTGTCCTCAGCCCCACCTTCGTGAGTCTTTCTTCTCGTCAGCGTTTGGGCACACTCAGGGTTCCCCTTTAATGAAAATAATAGCAACAACAGTCACCGGAAACTCTGCCTTTTGATTTCACCTCTCCCTGTTCATAGCCAGACGTCACAAAAGAGTCGACTGCCATCAGCCCATTCATTCCTCAGCGTCTCTCTCTTCGGTTGCTGCTCCCACTGCTTTACTAAAACGGCTGTCACCAAACTCCCTGTGACATCCGTGCTGCTGAGTCTAATCAACACTTCACTTTTTATTTCACTTCTTTTCTTCTCCACTGGCTTCTCGAAACCTTGGTTTTCTCGACAACACACCCCCATGTTTCTCTTACATGCGGATACCCTTCTGAGGCCATTCCTTCTTCGTCTTTGCCGTTCTGACTTTCTTCTCCCTGGCTCCGGAACTTTGTCACGTCTCCATCCTCGGCTCCGTCTCTTTGCTTCACACGCTCCCTCGGCTGCTCTCATCTGCGTTCACCACTTCAGTTCCTCTCTGTTCTCCTGGGACTCCCAGATCTGACCTTAGCCCAGATGTTCTCAGAGCTCCGGACTGTGTGTCCCGCTGCCTGTTCGATGCCATCTGTTGGTGCCGCAAAGTTACCTCACACTCAGTGTGTCCAGTGCTGGCCCGATGATCTCCCTCCGTCTGCCCCAGTCCAGTAACCCTGTTCTAGTGAGTGTCACAGTCATCCATCCGACCCTAAGAGCCAGAGGACATGAGTTATCCTTGACCATCCTTTCCTCCTTCAGAGTCCACCCGTCACCAAGTTTTGTTGACGTGGGTTCCTAACTATTTCTTGATGAACATTTCTTGACTGTAATGTGATCAGTTTTTACACGGACCGCTCAAGTACCCTCCTGACTGGAGGCCCCATGCATTCTGTCCCCCAGTCTCCAACCCATTTTCTCCCCTGAAGCCGGAGGGGTCTAAATATAAACCCGATCCTGTCACTCTTCCGATTGAAATACTTAGTACTTCTCCCCTGCAAAACCCACAGTTCTTAATCTCCCCTGCAGGTTCCAGCACGGCCTTACCCTGCTCTCCCTCCAGCCCGCGTTCGCCCCGCTTGCCTCTTTGTTCTCTACGCTGTCGCTGCAGTGTGTCCCTGAGCGTGCCATGTGCCCTCCCACTCCAGGGCAGACGTTTCGGTGTGAAACCACACATCCATTAGTGTGACTGTTTGATTATACACACCAAACAGTTGTAAACAGACTAGGCTTCATGAGAAGAAGTTTTGTGAGTCTCTTTTTCTTTTCTTTTTTCCATTGTATTCCTTTGGGCCAGGCATAGTACCTGGTCCAATGTAGGAGCTCAATATATTTTTGCTTCACGAGTGAACAAGTGAATGGTTCAGTCGGAATAATAAGACGTGGAAGAATGTGTGAAGTGACATGAAAGTGACAAGCGGATGCTGAAGGACCTTTTGAGGCAGTGGCATGAGATTTGAGTAGAGTGATGACAAAATCAGAGCCGCACATTAGGAAGGGTAAACGGGCTGTGGGATTAGGGCTTTAACAGAAATTCCAGAAGAAATTGAGAGTTTTATTCACATACGATTTGCAAATTGGAGAACGTAGCCCTCACCTTGAACTGAAGGCGCGCTCCGCGGTGGGGTCGGAGAGCAGGGTTTGTGAAAGGCGTGAGCTGCCAGGAGCTGAACGTTACAGGGAATGACTCCTAGGTTATAAACTTATGTTCTTCATTTTCTGATTGGTGGGGCAACTGACCTTTCAGTGGTAAGAAAAACAGGTAACATATGATGAAGCATTTTATCAACGTCCTGGTTTGGTTCTGGCTGACAGGACACAGGCTTTTGGTAGAGCAGTTCCAATAGGGGGTGTTGCTTATCAACCCCTCGGGGGTACAATTTATCAAGTGGTGCGGTCAGTGCAGGGAGGCCGTGTACCCTGCAGGCAGTTTGGAGCTCGGAAGAGCAAAGGCGTGCCCTGGATGTAGCTCGAGAGTTTAAACTACAAAATGTCCAAATGCTGGGCCACAAGTTAGGATTTTAAAGTTCTTGTAAGTTCTGATTTCCCCCTTTTCATCATACTTTACAAAATATGTTGGTGTTGATGAATCTGTGTTCCTTTTTTTTTTTTTTTTGAGTCCCGTTGTCCATTGCCAGAGTGGCATGGGCTCCCTGCTCTGGGTCCCTCTTGTCCAGTGGTGGAGAAAAATGAGACCAAGGATCAATGGAAGTTTTAGCCCTGGTGGCCAAAGTCTGCGAAGGTGGGATTACTAGGATGCAGGAAATTAAAAGTGGCGGAAGATAGAAGACTTTAAGCTGATAGTTGAAACATAGGGCATGCCTACTTATTCAGTATAGGAGTTAAAGTGGGGCCGTTGCCTCAAGGCTAGTGGCAGGCCCTGCCTGGGCTGTGGGCGGGGGCTAACTGGCAGCTGCCGTGCCCCATGTAGTGGTGTCCTCCACCTGTGGGGCTGGGTAAGCACACCTACTGCGTCTCTGTGCCTCTCAGGAACAAAAAAGAGGAGGGGAGATTGTAAAGGGGACGTCCTAGCATTGGTGCCTGTCAGTTGTTCTTTCAAATAGTAACATGATCTGCCCGTTCCATTGTAGGGGTCTGGAGAAGAGGCTTTCAGGAGCCCACACGAGGGCTGGGAGAGTGAGGAAAGAGTGAGGAGCCAGTTACGGTAGCAGCCTGCAGCAGTGCCCAAGAACCCTTGAAGTTGTCCTTCAGTTTTGGGTTTGGGGAAGCTAATACACCGCACGTCTGGGAGGGGTCAAGGTTTAGGTAAGAAGATGCCCTAGCAATTTTACGGAAGGCTGGCAGAATTGAAGCTTCTCTTTAGTGACCTTGTGTTGCTTTAGAGCTAGAATATGTGATCAGTGGAGACTGTTAGGCCTGTTCGGAGGGAGAGCGTAGACAGAGGCAGGTCATCTATGTATTGAAGTAGGGAGATGATACAGTATTTGTGAGATCTCCTTAAGAATTTGAGAAAAATAAGCAGCGCTTTCAGTTCACCCCTGGGGTAAGACAGGCCAGGTATATTGTTGGTTTTTCTGGGTGAAAACAAATGAATGCTGACTTTCTGAATCAGGTGGCATACTGAGGCCTGTGGCAGAGAAAAAACAAGTCTCAGGAGGGAAATAAACAGGAGGGTATGGGGGTCAGGCCTGTAGGATGATTAAAGAGAAGGGTTGCTAATGTGGACAAAAATGGGATGCTGGAATGAACCGACAGGGTGACAGAAAGTAACCTCCCAGGGTGATCTGGTCATAAATTCCTGACTGGGCAGGTCGTGGTGAACAGTCGTACAACTTCAGGCCCGTAACTTCCTTAGCAGAGGTTTGTCTTTGCCGTCAGCAAGCCTGGCCCATTGTTTCGGTGCGCGCACGATCACACATCCCTGAAATGCCTCTCTTTCAGACCCCCGGGAAGCATAACCACCCTCAGGAGAGCACAGAATCTTGCTGGCCATCTCGGGTCCTGTCCGTGCCTTGCTTTCCCCCTTCCTCTGGAGCATCTGAGATTTTGCTTCCTGACAGTGTCATCAGTTTGACTCCTACTCATATAAAAATTGCTACACATTTGGAAACTAAGGGAATAAATAAACTTACATCATTCACTTTCTGGGGCAACTGAACTTTCAATGGTAATGACATCGAACTCAGGTTCAGCTGCCTGCTGCTGCTGTAAGGAAAGATGGTCAAGTGTGGGCAGCCTGCAAAGAGGGCGGACTGCCCGTCCTAAAGACCGTCCTAACCCCTCGGGGCCAGCGGGGGCTTCCTTAGGAGGCAGCAGGAAAGCAGAACAAAGAAATCGAGGGTGGGGGGTGAAGGTTCTTTATGTGTAAGTCAGCATGGTCTATTCTGACGACTATCCTAGAACCACTCGAGCAGACGTCTGGTTTTTATGGCTGGAAGTCAGCAAGTGTCCTGCAGCCGGAATGTCCCGTTGCTGGAGTCAGCTGCCTTTGAAGTCAGTTCTTGGAACTCGTACACAAATCACAAATATGCTGTTTATCTACGGGTTGCATATTAGTCAACAATTCATCTTTTATAAAAAATGCTTTTGGGCGTAAAAGACAGAAAACTGTACTTGGACAACAATTAAAATAAAAAAAAAAAAAACAAACACTTTTAACAGAAACAATATTAAAGGAATGGAGGAGCACCCCGGCTTGGGTGGCTCAGGTGGTTGGTGTCATCCTGCAAAGCAAGAGGTCGTCAGGATCGACTCCTGCTCCGGGCGCATGGCAGGGCTGCCGGTTCCGTCCCAGTCACGGTGGGTGCAAGAGGCAACCAGTTGACACTTCTCTCCCTCTCTCTCCCGTTCCCTTCCCAACTCTCTAAAAATGAATAAATAAAATCTTAAAAGAATGGAGGAGTGGGTCACAGTCGGAACAAGGGGTAACATACGATTAGGCCTTTATCCATGTCCTAGTTTGCATTCAGACTCGCAGCACGGCGGTTTGGGTTGAGCAGTTCCAGTACAGAGGGTACGATTTATCACGTGGCACGTGGCCAGCCAGGGGGGCTGTTTACCCCGCCGGCAGTTTAGGACCTCAAGAGAGCAGAGTTGTTCCTTATACCCAGCTTTCGAGTTTAAACTGCAGAACGCCCAGATGTTGGGCCACAAGTTAGGGTATTACAATTCTTTTTTTTAAAGATTTTATTTATCTCTAGAGGGGAAGGGAAGGTAAGAGGGAGAGAAATATCAGTGTATGGTTGCCTCTCCTGCATCCCCTGCTGGGAACTGGCCTGCAACCCAGGCATGTGCCCTGACTGGGAATCGAACCTCGATCCTTTGGTTTGCAGGCCAGCGCTCAGTCCACTGAGCCACA
>PVKM010008327.1:0-39183 GCA_004027735.1 Carollia perspicillata
TGGACTGTTTTATTGCAACAATGATGCCTCAAAGGATTTTAAAAAGCCACAAATGTATTTTGGAATGGTTATAGTCTTGGGGATGCTGTGTGTACTAAATCGAATAGCTTCCTAATATACAACGAGATTGTATTCATGTTTTATTGCATAATAACCTTTAAAAAGAAAGAGACACACTAAAGCTTTGAGAGGGGATGATAAAAATGAGGAAAGCATTGAAGGTATATAAATACGGGGAGTGGCCAGTGAATTGCTTCAAAGCAAAGAGCAGCTGTTACCCATCCTTACACCCCATTGTCCAGCACAGTTTCCTGTATTCACTTATGTGACAAATATTAATTGAGTACCCATTATGCACCAGGTTCTAGAGCTACATGAGTGAACCAAACCGAGAGAAATCCTTGCCTTCATGGAGCTGACATTCCAGGCGGGGGGCGGGAGGGGGGGCGCGGAGACAGAGGCTAACCAAAGTGATTATGTAGAATATGTAGCCTGTCAGATGGGGGCAGGTGCTATGAAGATAAAGAACTCCGGAACGAGAGACAGAGGGAGGGAAGGAGATGCAGTTCTAAATAGGGTGGACACACAGTAGACACACTAGAATGCTTGTGGAAGTTATTTCTGGATGAAACCAAGCTGTCCATCTCTCTGGGAACTTTGAACTCTCTTTGGTTTGGTAGTAGGGTCATCCTTTGGGCATTCAGGCACATCACTAGGGTGGAAGCCAGTACAGGAACCTGAGAAAAGCAAGGTTGCTTGAATAGCACAGCCCCAGTGGGAGTGGAGGGATGGTCTCAAGGAGAATCAGATGCAGATGCTGGTCTTCCAGACCTCACAGTCTTGTTGGTCCTTAGCAAGGCCACCAAGCTCTTTGCAAAGTACAAAGGATTCCCTGTAATAATGGAAGGCTTGTTTGCTTGTTTTAAAACACCCTTGGCATCCTGGAATGTACAAAGCGCAGGCTTTGAGAAATAAAGAAAACCTTACAACTTAACCTTTGATCCACAAGGGATCAAGCTGTTCCTCACCGGGCCTCCTGCTTCCAGTATCTGAGTGCCTGCGTTTCTTTGAAATAATGTTATTTTTACATCTCTCTAATACATATCTCCAAGACTGGGCTGGGGAACCTCAAAGGTGAGATTTTAAGTCATTTTCACAGATACTGGATTTCTGTACCCCTTCTCCTGTGGAACCTGCTTTGGGAAAGTCGGTCATTGTTTTTGATTTTCAGGGAAGTTAAACAAGCAAGGCCAACAGATCAGAGCCCTCACCACGAGGCCAAACCCTCAGAGGGAATTCAGTAAATTCTTTTCTGTTGCCCTCCTCCCTGTAGGTTTTCTCTTAGCATCCTGCAAGCCAGTATAGCCTTTTATTCTTATTTTTATCCACATCTGCAAAATTCATGTGGACACCTGCAGATTATTCTGGGTTCTGTGCAGACATACTTCTCTTTCTCTCTCTCTCTCTCTCTCTCCCTCTCTCTCTCTCTCTCTCTCTCTCTAATTATGTGCCGAGGATGCAGCCCCGAAGCTCAACTCCCATCCCCGGCAGCTTCCTCACCCTAGTAGAATAATGAGACCCTGTGTTTTGAGAACACAGTGTTTACAGTATATGGTGTTTAAACTGAAGTTTCCCCCTGGCTTTACTGGTAAGGACTGAGAATCGGCTACTCCGCAGGTGCAGTGCCCTTGACTGTCCTGCTGGCCTTCGTTGTCGGATGCGCTGCGTGTACACATCGCAGGAGGGGAGCCTCCCGGCACCCTCTGTGCGCGCCTCCTCCTTTTGAAGTGTCTGGGAATCACACCATTGTCATGCCAGTGGGAAGAGCCCTTTGTTTTACTGCGGTGGGGCTCTGCAGGGCCTGCCGATAGGACCTGGGACCCTGGTGTGAAACTGACCCTTTGAACTAGGAAGAATGTTTTAAGATAAGCCAGCCTTGGCATTTTGATCACACAGCTTTTTGTTGGAGCCGGCGAATGTGGAGCAGGTTACTGCCCTAGGTTCGTGGTGGTGTTAGACATGCAAATAAGGTTTCTTTTGTATAAAGATTAAAATGTTCCAATTGTCCATCTCAATGAAGATCTAGGGGAAAGTAGTATCAATCCGGGGGGAATCATTTATTTACTTATAACGAGAGATTAATTATACCAGGAATAAAATCCAAATGGAACGCAAAGGTTTTTTCAAGAAAATGTGAGAATTTCCGACTGAAAAATGATCTCGGTTATCTTTCGGATGAAATGGTGTGCATCGTTTCTTAGGAAAGATTGCCGGTAGAACAGGAAGTAGAACATAGCATAAATAGTCGTCATGTTGGATTGACATTTTAATATCCTGAGAGTTCCCCCTCTTGGACAGCCTCATGATATTAACTGCAGCCACTCAGCACACCCTCCCAGGACTTACTAAGTGACGATGTTAGGCAAGTCCTCAGGTGCAGCACCGAGCAAAGTGGCCTTGTTCTCCACCCTCACAATCTTCCAGCCCACCAGAGACCACAGACATCAAGGAGATAATTAAGAGGTGAACAGAATATGGGAGGGAAGTGATAGGTGTTATAGGAACATTCTTTTTAAGTCCTTTAGAAGTTTTTTTTGTGTGTGTGTGAAAGGACTGTGCTTTAAAGGAAGAATTTCATTTTCCTTTTTCAACAGTTCTTTAAGAGTTTCCATGTTTTATGTTTGAGTTTCCTTTCCAACTTTTCCTTCATGCTAGCCTAAATGTATCTCTAGATGGTTTCCCGAAATAGAATTTTCCACTTCAGAATAAGGAGCTGCAGATGAGGGGGGCGAGTTTCGGGTATGTGCCTGGGAAATCTCATTTGACGTTTTATACTGTCTAAACCCCAAAGCGACAAGGAGGGTTCACAGGCGTGCTCAGGCTTGTGGGCCCAGCGTGGTGCCCGGTCTTCCCGTGCAAGCAGGGTCTGGGCCCCACGGCAGGCTGCTGGCGCTGCTGCTCTCGGAGGCAGTAAATGCACTTGTCTGCACTCCACCACTCTGGGGTGCAGCAACAAGTGCTAAAATAGCCTTTGGTTTCAAGTGGCCCCTGTGTATACAGCCGACCCCTGTTCCTAGGTTTTCTGGACTGAGGAAATCAGAGTTACAGGACTTCACAGCCAAAACACCCTACTGATCATCTACCATTTTGTGGGTGAAAAACTGAGGCCCAAAGGGGTCAAGGTCCCCCAGCAGCTAAGCAGCTGAACTACAGTGGCAAGCCCTGCCCTCCCCCTCCACCCGAGACTCAGCCAACTGGGGACCCAGAGAGGGTACCCCACTCCACCTCTGCATCACCCCCTTTCCTTTGCGTTGGGTACCTCTCTGCCCATCTGTGCTTGACACCAGGCGATTCGGAGATATTTCCCATGTGTTTGACCTAAAGCAGATTTCTCTCCCTGTTATTTTTCCTGTAACAAACATATAGATAAATAATAAAGCTATTTAGAATACCTCTCTAAATAATGAATAAACAAAGCTCTGAAGAATAAAACTCCTTATGCAACAGTTCTTTCAATGAGTTCTGTTGATGAATTGTAACACTTCTAATTTGGTATATGTTGTATACCTCTGTCTACAACTGTTGAACCCAGACCAATAAAGGTTATACTGAAAACTGCAGTAGGGATTTACAGATTTATTACCATTTGCCTTTTTTTTTTCTTTTTCCAAACAGTAGCTCATTTGTGGGAGTTACATTACACATAATGTTCAGGCATACTTTAATTTTCAGCCAAAAACAGTTCAAGGTAATGGTATAGGATATTCTAACAGGAAAGTATGTTGTGCTAAGATTATTGCCATATAATAAAGTTCATAGTGCCCTTAAGCAGTAGAGCATGGAGGATCCTTTATAAAAACACGGTCTAGGGCCAGCGTTCCACACCCTGTCCTTTTCCTGTGCCCTCCCTCCTCTTCAGAGCCACATTCTCCATACTTTCCATTTGTACTATCACCATTTTTTTTTAAAGATGATCTTTTTCACGATTTTTTAAAAACACAAAAGTGCCCCTGACTGGTGTGGCTCAGTGGGTTAGGCATCATCCTGCAAACCTAGAGGCCACTGGTACAGTTCCCAGAGGGGCACACGCCTGGGCTGGGAGCCAGGTCCCTGCTGGGGGCGTGTGAGAGGCAGCCACTCCACATGTCTCACGTCGATGTTTCTCTCCCTCCCTTCCCCTTTCTCTAAAAATAAGTGAAATCTTTGTTTAAAATGTGAAAGTGGTGTACTCAGTTATCAAAACATATTTTCACTTTTGTTTATTTATACAACTAAGTTTTGTAAATCCCCAGAGTGACAAATCAATGGATCCATTCAAACGAGACGACTGTAATTGCATTTCTCATCCCGATAAAAGTCAACAGGAGCAGGAGTCATCGGCGCATCCTACTGAGTGTCCTCAACTGCGCGTGTATTTACCTGAGGAAAGTCCGCACTGCCGATGCCGCGGTTCCAAGTCCGTGCATCGTCACTGCTGTGACCAGTCACAGTCATCTTCTCTTTCTCCGCACTCAACATCCATCCACCCCTTGCAGGCTCCGCTGCCTGCTCTGATGAGCCTGCACTAAAACTGACGGGGATTAGAAGTTCGTTCCACCAGAAGGACTCTTCCCTATACTAAAACGAAAATAGCTCCAGAAAAGTTCTCCCATGCCGTAAAACAAATCAGAAGTCTGAGCAAGAGAAAGGCGATAAGTTGGTGCAAGAAGAAAGGAAAAACACTGTAGCAGAGAAGAGCGAGCGATACAGCTGTGAACCGATTACGGATGTCACTTTGAGGCAAAGAGCAAGTTGTGGGATAGGGAAAACCTGTTCTTTCCTCTGCCAAGGCATTACCATCCCGGTAATTAGAGTCTGTTTAGTTCAAAAGGGTTCAAGCACCTTCCCAGCTTATGTCTGTAAGGGCCACACGATCTATCGTTTTCCTACATTGTCTATGCAGCTTGACCTGCTTTTGTATTTCGGTAAATACCCCCAGGCCCCCCAAATGACCTGTGGTCTGCCTACTCTGTGTCCATGTGCCAGGATGCTAACGAACACACAAAACTCAGGAGAGGACAGCTGCCCAGCAGCCTTCAAGTGGCAGCGGAGGGGCAGCGGCTCACTGACACCTGAGGGGGCAGCACTGGCCTCGGTCTTCATGGACACACAGCGTGTGCACAGGAGAGGCATAACTAAGTCAGCCCCTGCGTACCCCCAAGACAGTGGGCTTAAATACTACATGTGAATTGACTTTAATTTCTAAATTTCTCATTTCATGTTTTTTTAATCCCTGCTACAAACATTTGTCAGAAACCATCGTTTTCGAAGGTGCTGTGGATTAAAACCAGCACCACAAGCCACACCAAAAGAATAGTTTCACCTAACATAATAAAAGAGAAGTTAGCTTTTACTTGAGAAAGACATCTTTACTAAGGTGCGCTAAATCTCTAAAGTGACATATTCTCTCAGGACTTTTCATGAAAGAGATCTGAAATTCATTCGTCAGCATGCCTGCTTCCTGAGCAATTTTGGAGACGGAGTGTGCAGGTAGAATTTTACATTGACTTAACTACTCAGTAAAAACTTTGTCTCCACTTTCTCACTCCACAAATGTACCATTGTCCTAGGAAAACTAGTTACTACAGTGAATGGTGTCTGTATACCAGTGGTTCCTAAATCCAGTTACAAATGACCGTTTTCTAGGGAGATGGCATGAAATGCAAATTTCTGGGTCTGAACTGAATCAAAACCTATAGGGCTATGCTGCAGGCATCTGTATGTTTTAAGGCTTTTCTAGGTGATACCAATCAGCTCGGTAGTAATTGCTTTTTAAAAAAATTTTAAAACATTTTCCTGTAATAATCCTTGCTAGAATTAATCATTATATCAATATCAAATTATTTTATTTATTTTTAAGATTTTACTTATTTATTTTTAGAGAGAGGGGAAGGGAGGGAGAAAGAGAGGGAGAGAAACATCAGTGTGTGGTTGCCTCCCATGCGCCCCCTACTGGGAACCTGGCCCACAACCCAGGCATGAGCCCTGACTGGGAAGTGAACCAGCAACGACCCCTTGGTTCACAGGCTGGTGCTGATTCCACTGAGCCACACCCGCCAGGACAGCAGTAATTGCTTTTGATCACCATTAGTATAGAAAACCTAATTTCCATCCACATCTAATAGCAAATATTCTTGCCCCATTCTAGAAACTGAATTTTGAAAATCCGTTCGATAGACATTTTTGGAGTATTTGTGCAGGACAGAACAATTCCATCTTCACTGGAAATGACTGGCCTGCAGCCCACGAAACACACACAACCCAAATCTAAATCCGTCTATCTTCACAGAAACATGGTGAAGGGGCGGCCCCCTGGCAGTCCTGTTGGGTTCTAACCACCAGACCGGGAGAGAGGTGGCTGTTTTTGTGACCTCACAGACTGAGGAGCTGCAAAGTGCAGTCTGCAAGGAGAGAAGCATCAAGTGTTAACCAGAAGGAAGCTGAAACGGAAGCAGAGGAGAACACTGCCTGGATTTCTGAGGGCTTCCTTGTCTGACTCGAAGTCAGTTTCTGAAGCTCAGCAACATTCCTGCCCTGCGTTGCCTGAGACAGCTCTCGTTTTTCCAATAAATTATCACTCCCCGCCCTTTTTCTCCTTAAATTAGTTTGGCTTCTCTTACTTCTCTTACCCCTAACTAATACAGACAGACCTCTTTCGGTATTTTCAACACAGCCTAGTGTGCGTCAGAAAGCTCCTAATGTCCCTGCCACACTTGGATGCCACCAAAAGAGAGAAGTAGCCCATCTGTGGAGTCAGTTTCTGAGTGCCTCTCATTCCATTCAGATTTTCTGCCCACTAAATGCGCTCTTTTTGGAGGCCCGTGCCCTTTTGTGGCCCACCAGAACACTCTCCTTAAAGACACTAGAATTATAACTGAGCAGTGATAACTGAGCAGTGTCCCTGTACTCCGCCCACCAACTTTCCCTGAACAAGGTTTCCTCACCTGGCACCTCTCCCAGGATGCCTGGGGGGGGGGGGGGGGGGACTCTGAGCTGACTTGGGCTCCTTGGCAGAATCTGCCTTCAACTTTTCCCATCCCCTGCTTTCAAAGTTCCCTCATACTTCCTTAGGACCCCACTTTCCTTCACATCTCATTTCACTTTTTGATAAACCATCAGCAGCATTAACACTTGAGTGTGATTGTTACATAGAACTTCTAAGATCCATGTACGATTTTCTAAGGAAATGTGTTTTTGTTTTTGCAACAGACTCAAAGTTAAAATGGGTGTTTGTCTAAGCTTCTTTTTGCCAAGAATCCCCTTTGTCACATGATTAAATAATGGAGCCGCCTTTTGAATGATACGCAGATGGATGCTGGAAGGGCCAAATGTGTGGGGACTGTAGAAATCTCACATTTGACCTAGCCTTCATCCATTTATTGAATTGAGTTAAGGTGTGAGGATAAATCAGAGATTCCCACAGCTGAGAATTACCCCAGCAGCTGGGAATACTCTGATGTGTCTTGATTTTTTAAAAATGTTTAAAAATTGATATCAGAGAGAGAGAGAAAGGGAGAGAAACATCACTTTGTTGTTCCACTAATTTATGAATTTATTGGTTGCTTTTTAAAAAAGAGATTTTATTTTTTAGAGAGATAGGAAGCGGGGGAGAAAGACATGAAAGGACATGTCAATTGACCAGTTGCCTCTCGCGTGTCCACGTCCCCAGCCTAGGACCTGGCCTGCAACCCAGGCATGTGCCCTGACCGGGGATTGAACCAGCAACCCTCTGGTTTGCAGGCTGACACTCAGTCCACTGAGCCACACCACCCAGGGCTGGTTACTTGCAATCTGTGCTCTGACTGGAAATCAAACCTGCAGCCTTGGCGTATCTGGATGGTGCTCTAATCAACTGAGCTACCCAGCCAGGGCTGATGTGTGTGGATTTGGGGTGAGGAAAACAGTAATAATACAAAAATAAAATGGAGTTCCTATCGCCCTCATTCCCATTTCCTACGACTACAAGACCCAGAAGAAAAGTAGCTTGCATAATTTCTGTTACTTTTTAAGATTTTTGGTTGTATACTGCTTTCCTTAGAACATATGTTGAAGTCAGCGGCTCTTAATTGTTTTGTATGTATGGGTTACACTAAAGAGCTCAAAATAGAACATCTCTAGTGACGGTTCTGTAAGATCTGCATTGTGATAGTCTATTTCGGGAAAATTCCAGGGATTTTAGTGTGTCTTAATTTCTTTATTACCCAGCACTCCAAAGAATCTGTCCCCTGTGTAAAATGAATGTGAGGGAAGTCTGGACACGCTCATCCCAGGTGGGGGTCACTAAGCCCGGGACTTTACTGGGTAAGGAACAGGTGTGAAGTGCTGTCTAAAGACTCTTCTCTTTGACAGCTGAATTGAGCCATAAAGTTTTTGAATAATTTATGCAAGTCTGTGGGAGCCCAGATATAGGTTGTTGATCCAGGGTTCACAATGCACTATTGTCGATTTCACAATGAAATCCTTCAAGTTAATTTTTTACCGTGTCTCTTATCTTTGGCCTAGGTGAAAATATTCGGATTGCCTTGTAAGTCAAAGGGAATTATGTAAATGATTATCCATGGTCTTAACCTCTTCTCTTTGCTTTTTATTGGTAAAATCAGAGTCTATCATATATGTTTCTGTTCATATTTTAAAATATTACAAGATAACCGTGAGTGGGGTTAAGAAACCTTTAAAACATCTTTAATTTCAGTTAACTGCTAAGTTTGCAAACTCCTTGTAAGCTGGAATTTTTCCTTCTCCTCAAAAAAAAAAAAAAGGAAAAGCAAAGCAACGTGTGGTTTGTTACATTCATTGCTCTTCTTAGCCTGTTTTGCATTAGGAGGCTATGGAAACCTAAGACTGAAAGCACCATAGAGAAAGCCTTACGGCAAAGGAAAGAAAGAGAGAAAAGAGACATCTGAAACTTGGCCCTCTTTCCCCATCTGCCCTAAAAATACATTCCAGTCTAAAATGTGGGTCCCTGGTAGCTGCAAGTAGAAAAGAGCAAAAAAAAGAAATAATTTTTTAAAATCATACCTATTGAGTACCTTGGTTTAAGCAGTCCCTATATGGGAATTCATTTCCCCTTTAATATGTAAAACATAAAACCATCCGGAAGAAATCAAAACTGTACATGCGCATTCATTCCCCAGCCGTTCTGTCCATCACTGTCCATTCCTCCTGCGCTCCAAACAGGAATCACCACCAGGAGCCGAGCCAGGGAGGGTCCCGCTGCCTTACCTGCTGGCAGGCTTCTAGGAGTAACATGGCAGAGATGCCAGTTCGTTTTCTCCTGATTCCTCCTCATCATGGCACCAGTGACGGTGGCAGAAATATTTTCCTCACAATGCACAGAAGGTGTGCAGTCATCTTGAATTGTTTTTCCCCTTATAATTCTGCTATAAATTAAATTTGTTGTTACATAGCACCAGCATACTAATGCCTAGGTGTTCGTACCATAGGCGTTCAAGGATCCCACATCTTCATGTGTGTGATCGTGATGTTTATTCTCCCTAAGAATGATTTTAATCAGGCATAAGAAGCAGAGTGACTAGCATTTTATTTTGTAGATTTTAATTGGGGGCGGGGAAGGCTGCACCACTCATGAAAGGTATTCTTAGGGATTAGACACTCGCGTGTTTGAGAAAGTCATTTCGAAGAGGGTTAGAAAGACAAGATGGTCATAACTGTTGCTTGTGTAGGAGGTTGCCCTCCTCTTTCATTTTTTGGGGTGGTGGCTCCATTTGAAGACGTTGTCTAACCATGTCTATTGTTGGATTCTTTCAAAAACTTTTTACTCTGCAGAACCTGAAAACACGGTATGTCCTAAAACTGTTTTCTAATGATCTTTTCAGTCTTTGTGAAATTGCTTCCCCGTCCCAAACATACTTTTCCAAAAGGTAGAGAAAACATTTCACAGGCTTCTGGACTCTTGTTAGAATCTATTGACAGAGAAGCTAAAAATGTCAGAAATGGTTAATAATGGAAATGTGGTTTTGGTCTATTATGTAAGCAACAACACAGCTGGCAGTCTTAAATTTGAACTGGGGTGTGTGTTACGTAAAAATGTTTGCCCTGAAGTAGGAAGCAGATTGTCTGCAGAAGCCTATGTGACATACTGTGAGCCTACTGTTACTTGAGCTCCTCTGCACGAAATTTTTGTTAGGGGACATAGTGGCCATTAAAATTGCTCACAAATGCTGCCAGACAGATTATTAATTCTATTGTCTTCTTGTTTCATTTTGCTGCAACTGAACTGAAGGCCCTTAGTGAAAAAGAAAATAGTGCATTATGGTTCTGGGAGTTGAACTGTAATCCATTTTGTCTGACAAGTTTATTAATGGCTGCATTACTTCGGTGCCTTTTGCATTCAGGACATCATGTGAGGTGTGCTCGGTAGAGTGGGTTGCTCACAAACTGTAAACAGAACCATTCTCAGGATTGGCCCTTTGTCCAGCATAATCCGCCTTTAAGTTGAGGAGGTGATGGTTGGGCTGCTAAACCCTTCCGAGAATGATGCCCATGTTTGAGTAGGAGCTGAGTACGCCTTGACACTGGTAATGACTTAGTGGGCGACAGAGCAACTATTGTATACAAATGATCCTCACATACAGGCTGGTTTTGTTGTGTTGAACAAGAAAATATTTTTGTATCTATAGAAATTGAAATGGTTCAATGAGCTGCTTTAAAACTCAGGGTCTCATTTGTCTGGGGGTCCCAAGGGTTGGGGGTGGGGGAGACTCAGCTCCTTTGAGTTGTACCACTCTGCTGTCCCAGAGAATGAAATACTGTCTTTAAACTTCCCTTCATTTTTACCGAGAATAACACACTATTTAAAACTAGAATAATTTTCTCTACTTTCTGATGATGTTGCTGAGGGACAAGCTGGGAAAAGCAAAGCATTTGATATTGCTATTTGTAAGAAGCTCTGTTTTAATAGCAGGTCACAGTGGTTTAAGTCTCTGGGCTTTGATGTCAGACCAGGCTTTGAATCCAGGCTCTTAAACTAATTTGCTCATGATTGGATGACTGAGCAACTCAACCTTATTTTTCTCATATAAGATCTACCTTATGTTGTTATAAGGATTTAAAAAACAATAGGTACAGGATTTAGCACAATGCCTAGAATAGAAGTACTTCATAAATTTATATCTGCTGTAATAATAATAAGGGATGTTCATTTGGCATTACTGTGTTCTTAGTATAGCACCAAAGAAAGTAAAGTAACAGCACACTGTGTATCCAGAAAGACACCCAATTCTAACACAGACTTGACTCTTCATCCTGTGCTGATTGCACCACTGTCTTTAAGTTACTGCACGTGCCTTGACGGAAAGGCCCTATACAAGATACTCAGTGGAACGGCCTGAGACACTGCTTTCTTCCCCTAAAGGGTGCTAAGAATGTTCTCCAAGTCCACTTGGACAAAGAACTTCACCATGACCATTGTCAGAGAAAGCACACCCAGGTTTTCCTTTGAAAACCCTTGCTCTCTCCCCTCTCTGTACCAGCCACTTCCCTCCACTGCCTGGAGACTGTGTTTTGTCTCTGACTAACCTAACTTCCAATGTCACTCTCCCACACACTCTGAGGTTGTGGTACACATCTCCTATCACTTTACATTAATGTTTGCCTTGAAAATCAGCCCTCAGTGTGGTCTACAACAGGCTCCTAAGGACTTGGTTGTGCCTTCAAGGTTTGGATTCTAGCAGTTAAACAGGCGTTGGATCAGACAGTCTTGCGCATGAAACTGTTAGAGCCACTTCAGGGTGTGGCATGTATGTAACTGACTGGAAAAGAGTCCACTCCTGTGGTCTTGGCTTCTGCACCTTACCAAAATTAACTGTATTTAACCAAAGCCTGCTTCATCGAGTCATCTTCATTACACACAGGACTGTGACTGAGAGAAGGGGACGGTGACTGCTCTCAAGAAGCAGCTCGTCTGGAGCGAGGGGAACGTGTCAAAATCAGGAGCTGAGCCCTCAGGAAGGGGCGTCGTGTCGGTCGTGGGCTGTGTCGGCCCGCCACCCGGCGGCACAGTGTTTGCCCAGAATAGCTGGGGACTGAACTCTTTGGGATGGCTTCGCAGACGGACAATGGGATCCTCTGGGAAAGCTCCCTGAACGAGCTAGAAACACAAGAAGGTCTAGTTCTTGAAAATGTATCTCTTCTATACACGAATATTAATGGAAATAGATGAGTGTAGCCCATCCTTCTTGGTATAACCACTGAGTGTAAAGGTTGAGCCCGAAGTTATGTGCATAAAGGAAGAGAATCCTATTTGCTCCGGTTGATAGACTTTCTGGTTGAAAAAGAAACTAAGCAGGAATTTCTGTGGAAGGACCGGCCTGAGTGAGATGGGGATCTCAGATGGAGGGCCCTGGCACAGCAGAGGCACAGTGGAGAAGCGCTCCTTCTAGGGCCTCAGGAGACATGTCCTGGACCCACCGGAAGTGCATCTTGAAGCAGGAGTTAGCCGGGCAAATTAAAGGGAGTGGCTAGACAGCTCCAAGTAGGTGAAGCAGCCGAGTCAGGCCAAGTGGTCATGAAACAGCATGCTGTGTTTGGAAACCACCCCTCCCGGAGCCAAAAGTGAGGTACGACGAGTGACGGAGACGGAGATGAGAGATGGATAGGGGCCTTCACTGCGAAGAACCTTAGTTTTATCCTGCAGAGGTGGTGGGAGATTGCATGTTCAGACCCGTGGTGGTCAAGTGAAAGGGAAAGCATGAGGAGATACGAAGACTGGAGGAGGAGATGTGCATTAGGCTTCCCAGGGTCGGGAAGACAGGCAGCTGCAGTCACGGGGTAGGGAGGAGGGATTCGGCATCAACAGGGAAAAGTTGAAGGGTGCAGGGATCTGATAAGTGACTGACTGAGGGTAGACAAGAAAGGGGGCACCGCCCTCGAAAGAAACATCTGTGACGGTCAGTTTCTGACTGACCGGGACTAGAGGAGGAAGGAAGATCCTGGTGTGGAGGTGGGTGGAGAACATAATTGAGAAATGTGAGCTTTCTAAAGAGAGTTCAAGTTAGCCAATTAATTCGAGTTTGTATCAGATCTTATCAGCCAAAAATGACAAGAGAACTAAATGATAAATTTGATGAGATTGTTTTAAATATTAAAACTGCAACATTGAACCTCAAATCAGTTGACTCACTTTTTTAAAAGATCCAAATAAAAATGAAGAAAAAACCCAGACTCAATGGACTGATAATTATGATATAAATAAGAGTGCTTGGTTTGTGCAAGGTCTGAGCCAGGTTCTGTGGAAGATCAAGTGGGAACACAGCAGCCTTCACCACTCAACAGATGTTTACCCAGAATCCACTGTGTACCAGGCAGAGTGCCTAACGCACCGGGCCTGCGTGTCTCCACACTTGGGATGCAGCACAAAACGAAGCAGACAGGATCCCCGCTCTGAGCCCTTCTATAATTCAGTGCAAACACAATGTTGAAGCGACTAAAGCTGCAAGCATGAAGGAGAAAGGAAATACTAAGACTAGTATGAGAAGACTGTTACTTATCTAGAAGCAGGTGACTCAAGACCAACAGAACAATTTGAATTCCAAATCCTGGCCCTGACACAATCTAATGAAAGCTTTTAAACCAGTCTCCACTACAGAATCACCTCCTTTACATTCCCTGGGTTGCAGGGATCTTAGATAAGATACATGTCAGGGAAAGCTTTGCTGACCTTTTCCTTTTGGGCAAGAGGCTTTTGGCCGCCTGAAATAATTCTTCGCTGACACCTCTCGAAGAACACCTTGATTAGTTACAGCACACAGAAACCGTGTGAGGAGCTGGCATGCCTTTGTTGGCCCAGATTTTCCCTTGTGGAGAATTTAAGAAGCCTAAGAAAATACACAGGTGAGCGAAATAGCTGAGCACTTAGCTCATGAAGTAAAGCAGCAAATATTGCATAATTTAAAAATGGAAGACAGAGCAATCTTTGTTATTTAATGTTTTGTGTAAAACACGAATGGCTAGATTGTAGACTCCTACTTAACACACTCGCTTTCCCATGCCATTTCGGTTTCCCTGCGATAGTTCTACGTAGATTATCTTCCAACCTGAAAATCAGGCACCTGTTTCTTTTAACACTAGAGGATGTAAAAACTGTGTTTTAAATACTGATTTTAAATATCAACTGGAAGATAAACTTTGAGCTTAGAAATGTAAGTCCTTCAGGTTACCTTGAGTTCGTCTCCCGAGGGCGGCGGAGAAACAGGTTTCTAGGGAGCGCTCCCCTTGGGGCGGAACTGCCGGCTGTCTTTCAGGGACGCTGTGGGAATGAATGCTGGCTCGGTCAGGGACGTGGGCGCCCCGTCTGCCACCGCTCCACCCCCGGCCATCCACACGGGGCTTCCGCAAGTCCCCTTTACTCGCCCTCTGACACACGGTCTTGTCTTTTCTGCCCTTGACAATGGAAGCAGCTTCTAGGTTCTTCCCACCTGCTGCCCAGCACTGTTCTGCCTACCCTCCCAGGCCGAGCTATAATAGCATCACTTTTCTGTGCCTAAACTTCTGTGGCTCCTCACAGCCCCTAGAATAACTCCGAAGTCCTGGCCTGTGCAGCATTCACAGCCCGGAGCAGCCTTCCTTTGGGCCCTTCCTCCTTCCTCCCTGTCCTCCCATCTCTTTACCGTGGGTTCACTAGGAGTTGCTCACTCCTTTGGCCATCAAACTTTGATTGGCTCAGCCTGGACTCGACCCTGTTCCCTATCCCAACTCCGTAATTACCCTGATCGCCTACTTCTGATCCCTGAGGGTTCCAGCTTAAATGTCACCCCCCACCTCCGCCCTTTCCTTGAGCCTCACCTCCTAACCAAAATCTTTTGATCGACACGTCCTGTCATTCCTATATGAGAACTTTAGCCACACCTCAACTGTAGTATAATCACAGTATTTCATGATTTGTTAGGTATTTTTTGAAAATAAATAGAATGTGAAATTTAGAATAGGAAGTCCTTAAGTTAAGGGGAGGGTCTCGGTCTAATAATGCTGTCCTCCAACAAATACCTTCTGACCCAACCAAAGAATCTATTAATGAATCAGCGGGTGGGTGGGTACGTGAAGATCAGTTGGAGCAGCCCCTGCTTCGTTATGTCCTGCTCCGTGGAAACGCAGGACTGGTGACACCCTCTTCTCAAGTGCTGTAAATGAAGGTGGCAGAGGTTTCACTTTTGAAGTCTGAAACAGGGAGGAGGAGACAGGCAGAGGAATTATGTGTGTATTTATTTTCTCATATCAACTAATACTTAGGACTTAGGAATGTCACTTTCTGCTTCTGAATTTTTCTTCCTTATAATTGTAAAATATATTGGAGTATATTTTCTTTATTGTTTTTAAACTATTTACAAAAGCCTTTTTTTAATAAAGATTTTATTTGTTTATTTTTAGAGAGCGGAAAGAAGGGAGAAAGAGAGGGAGAGAAACATCAATGTGTAGTTGCCTCTCTTGTGCCCTCTACTGGGGACCTGGCCTGCAACCCAGGCACGTGCCTTAGATCAGGAATCGAACTGGCAACCTTCTCGTTCGCAGGCAGGTACTCAATCCACTGAGCCACACCAGCCAGGGCTGTTTGCAAAAGTCTTCTATGATCATTATGAAAAGAGAAAGGTTATACATGATGTGAAAATATAAAAATACATTTAAAAATAAAAAGTAATGGTTTCCTATAATCTACCTGCCCCTGGAAAACATATTAATACTTTACTATATATTCGTCTAAATAGTTTTTCTGTGTATACTAGCCTATATATTATTATAACAACATGATCATACTATATATTTCGCATCTTAATAACTCTTGGATACCTTTTTATGTGTAGATCTATCAATGTTTATTGGAAGACGTATTCTTCATTTCTTACCATTTTGACAGTTTTTCAGTACTATAGCCTTAGAATGTTTATGTTAAGCCACAGATCTCTTACAGTAGTTGAGAGTGTTGAAGAACTCAAGGTCAAGATGCTTAAAGACTAGTGTAAGTATCAGTCCATGAAAAGTAACAAACATTTCCCGGGCCGGGAAGGGTTATATCGCAATAGTTGGGGCAGAGGAGTGAGGTGGGCCAAGACGGTTGCCGATTGTTACTGGAAGTTGTAACCCTGAACAAGAGTCGAAGGAAGAGACCTGCTCCCTCTTCTCCCACCTGGCTTGGGCTGTAGCCTCAGCCTAGCACAGCTGTGAGCACCATCTGCTATTAGTGTCATAACCAGCTGCTGAGTGTTCAGAGACTCAGAAAATAATAGAACAGGTAGAGCCTCCGGCAGCGTCTGGTTTCAGGTGGAAGAGCCTGGGGGCCACCTGGGAGGAATGGGCGGTGGGTGGAGGAGGTGGCTGCGGGCGGTGTCTGGGAGAAACCGACCCAGAGCTTCAACGCAGCAGGTTCACTTTCATGTTTCTACGTTGAGACTACTATTTTAGTTGAGATATGGATTGTGTTTCCTCCTCTTGTTATAACTATTGACCCAGCCCCTTTCATTTTTAGAAATGAAAAACAAAACAAAACAACCCTAATACCTTTTGAAAAGTAATTTATCCAGGTGTCACAGAGCTAGTAATTGACAGAAAATAGACATTTAAACCTCCTACCTCCAAAACCAATGCATCGGGGTACTTTGAAGGGAAGGTTTGCCTCCCTCACAAAGAAGGTTGGAGTGAGGGGGAGGGGACGTTGACTGGGAGGACTGGGGTAGTAAATCTAAAGAGGATTGCGTGAAAGGACCAGTACTCTCTAATCACATTGCTTTAAATATAATCAAAGGGGAAAGAAAGTAATTGGAGACCTAGAGAAACTGCAACCTATTATAAAACACCGTAATGCCTGTTAACTCCTGGAAGAGCTGATACCTGTTTGCGGCCCTTCCCTGGGGGTGGGACAGACACAGATAATGGCGACTAGAGTTTGCAAATGTTCGGTGACCCACAGGGCAGAGGGCCCATCCTGAGATACAAGAGAAATGTTTAAAATTAACAAGAAAGAAAAAAAATAAAAATAAAATAAAATTAACAAGAAAGAAAAGCATTTTACATAAAGTGTCAGTGGTAACAAATTTGGAAACAAGCATGAAGATTTTTTATGATTATTCCTCTGGATTTCATTTCTTTATCTGGACAAGAGGTAGGTGGTGGGCAACTCTAAAAATGTATGATTTTGTGATTTTTTAAACAAACTTTAAAAGCCATTTAATTAGAAAGTACATCCTACATACAGGTGTTATTTGCACTTCTTAGTTACCTATCTTTACATGGTCAGAACCACCCATGCTCAGAACAGCCAGACTGCTGTCTTAGACTGTGCCCTTACTGAAGACTGAAACTGTCACCCTATTTAACATTGTATGTGCCGACTGCCCCCAAACTCAGCAAGATGTCATTCAGTGAACATTAGAGCCCTTTATCTCTCTTTCCTATTAAGAAACTCAATGGCATCCAATCATTCCAATAGATTCTTCCTAGATTGCTGGCCATTAGTTACAAATCCTTCCGAATGCCTGAGACCAAGGGCAACTCTGACTCTTAAAACTAGAAACCGGGTCTGTTTTGCACATGAAAGAAACAGGCATGGAGCAGAAAAGAACTCAAGGTCACTATATACAGATCACAGGAGAATCAAGGAATAAGCACCAAGGTTTGCTTTATATTTTGTAGTTTATCTCGTTCTTCCAGACCCAAGAGAGCTGGCTGGCATTTGACAAACAAATGCCCTTGGCATTTTTCTGTTTTTCTATCAGAGTTACCTCCCATAGAACATTGCAGTTCAGTCTGGACTTAGATTAGAGATGGAGTCCCTTGTACAGGTTCGGTGGAGCTGTGAGGGCCTGAGAAGGATGTCCAAAAATCATCCCTTCGTGGAACTCATGTTCATTGAACTTGTATGCTACATGCCTGGCATGATTTCAGGTGCTGAGAATGCAGGAGTGAATCTCCAAAGTTCCCATCTTCTAGCAGAGGGAAGAGACAGCAAACAGGAACGACAGACATCAAGCAAAGCTAAGGGCTTTGAAGATATTAAAACATAGCGACAAGAGGAGGGGGGATATTTGGGATTACCTCTCTGAGGAGACGACAGTGGAGCTAGACCAGGATGGGGCATGGGAAAAGAAGTCCTGTGAATTTGTGGGCTTCCTTTCCCAACCTCCCTTCAAGTGTGACCTGCAAGCAATGAATATTCCACAGAAAGGCTGAACCAAAAAAGGTGCTTGTGAGGGTCCTTGCTCTCCATCCTGTAAGTTCACCCCTGACAATAACAATGCCCTTCAGAGAAGACTGTTGCATTCAGATTGAACATTAGGTGGAAGCTTTTAACTGCTTCACCACTAAAAACCAGTTACAATAGCAATAAAGGACAGTATCTCTTGAAAATGTAACAGTGTTTATAAGTGACAGGGTTATAGGAAGCACTCTTACAATGGCTGGCATTTAACACTGGGAAGTGTTGCTATGGTTTGTAGTTGGGAGGGTTCTGTGGCCTTGGCTACTGCTGTTTCAAAAAGGACCCTACCTGGTTTACAGCATCGGCTGCTGATCCCTCTTTATCATAATGGCATGATAGTTAGGGTTTCATTTAAATCAGTAATTGACTGCACATTTGTCCACTAGAGACTGTCAGTTGATGACTTCCCCGAGGAAGCCCGAACAGAATGAAATAGGAAAACGGAAATCTAACCTAGCTATTCATGGTTAATTTCACAGCTTTACAGAGGTCCTCTGAAGTCCCCTCACCTCCCTCCCACAAATCCCCCCACAACCGGAAGGCTAGAGGAGCTCTATCTTAGAGCTGTTTGGGAACTGTCTTCAAAACTAGAATCTGTATTGGCCAACAGAGAGTCAATTTGAATTTTAAATCCTGTTGTTTCACTCAGTGTTTCCAAACTAGCCTACCAGCAGAGTCACAACTATTTTTTGTCTCTGCCACTTTAAAAGAGTAACTTAAAAAAAAAAAAAAAAGCACCAACTTCTCAGCTGCCCTGCTTTGCAGCAGAGATAATAGAAATTGGCCAGAGTTATTTAGTTGACTGCTATTTATGGCAACCTGTTTGTGTATTTTTAAATCACATTTACAATGGGCTATTGTTCAGTTCTATACTACAGAGACCTATATGTTGCAAACCACTCCCAAGGAATCCTGATGGTACAAGGATTTCTTTTTACCTAATTTTTTTTTTTAAAAAAGCAAGATACCGAAGGAAATTGACCATTTTAAGCTGCTTTTATTTGCTAGCCTTTTATAAAATGGCAAAGCTCTAAAAATATTGCCTCCTTTTTCTCTCCATGCCTTTGGCATTTTATCACCATGTGATAAGGAGACTATTGCAGAAATTAAAATTTGTAGTTTAAAAGAGATTCAGACCTCTTCTGCAGATACTAATCTATCGTTTCTTTCTGGGCTCGCTTTGAGGTTTTTGCTTTTCTTGGCCCTTTCTGTGGACACCTAATGCCAAGCTTCACTTTCTTTTAGTGTACCTAGACACAGCTCAGAAACCAGATTAGACTTAAGTGTGGGGCACATTCTTGTGTTTGAATAATGATATTCACTTAACTTACCTACAAAAACTCTTATGTACTTGATTAAGTGCATCCTGTGACCTGGCCCCTTTTCTTTTGTTATTTACTGATAAAAATAAATCTCCTGCGGTAAGCAGTAGGAATCACTTGGAAATGCAAGAAGAGTCCTACGGGGGGAATTCATATGTTAATGAGCCCGTCCAAGGGAGAACTTGGTTATAAACGTGCCATTTGCTGACATCATTGTTATGGGCAGAGTGAAGATTATTTCTTTAAGAGGTGGTTTTGCATATTCTCCCAGCGTTTTGTGGTCCGCGCGTGCACCTGCGGGAGGGGCGAAGTTTACAAAAGCGTCCTTGAGGATTTGCCTCTCAGCTGCTCGACTCACTAGGGCTCCGGGCAATGGAGCGGTTGGACGGAGGTAGGTGCTGGAGGCGCAGGGCTGGCCGAGTGGGTGGGTAGCTTTTCGAGAAATAACGGACCTCGTGGAGACCTGGCAGGTCAGCACTGACAGTTCCTGGAAAGAGGGCGGCAGCGAGATCGGGTTCCGCAGGCGCCTCCTGCGGACTGGAGCCGGGAACCAAGCTGGGCTGGCATCGCGAGCCGGGCAGCCGGTCCCCTGCGCTTCGCCGAGGGTAGGACCTGCGGGAAGCAAAATGGTTACTTCTTTTTAAAAGCGGGCTCTGGTTACTTTTGAGGATCTCCGGTCCCGGGCGGGCGCCCAGAGCGGAGGAGAGACGGTTTCTCTCTCTCCCCCCGCGGTGGAGGATCCTGGGGTGATGCAGAGCCGGGGTGGGGGATGCGGTGGCCTGGACAAGGCGAATCTAACGAGGGGAACAGAGTCAGCGACGCCGGCGGGGACTGAGGGTCTCTGGGGAGCAGGAGGACCTTTTGCCGGACCCCCACCCCCCACGGTTGGATGGGGGCTGCAGGGGTGAGAATCGCCGCGTTGTACCGCAAGCGGGCGAGACGAAGACTGGCCGGGCAGAGTGCGTCACGACGGGGCGGGGGCGACCCCCTGGCCCACCGGGTGGGGCCAGCGCTGCGCCCGGACGGGGGGCGCGGCCCGCAGCGGTTTTGGTGGGGCCCTGCGCTCGTTGATCCCGCCCTACCGTCGTCCCCCCGCTAGGGTCTCCTCCGGAAATGGGTGGGCGAGGGTGACCTGGAGGGCGCCCAGTCTAGTTTCCCTTCGGGAGGTATCGCGCGCTGGCCGGCAGGTTCGGGCGGTCGCAGAGCGGGTGGGCGGCGAGTGCGCGCCGAGGTGCTCAGGGATCTGAGGGGCTGCAGGCCGCGCTTGGCCCCGCTGCCCGCGGCCGCAGGTGGGGGCCGCAGTCTGGGTCCCGGGGTTGGATGGCAGTCGGGCGGCGGCGGGGACGGAACACCCAGGGCTGCGGGGGTGCGCGCGTCGGTGCGCGCCCATGGGGAGGGGGCTTCTCGTTGGAAGTTGGGGTATATACGTGTGCCACTCCGTCCCGCCGCGGGGCTAGTCTTTTTGGAGGTGACGCTACACTGAGAGGCGGCGCGAGGCTTTCTTCTGGAGGTCAGTAAGAGGGGGTTCGAAGAGGACTCTATCCCGGGGAGCGGGGAACTCTTCTCGGTGAGTCTCGCGTACAACCGCTGGGTCTCGAGCTCGCCCTCTGGGTGCGGGAGGCCAGGGAAACTGAGGGAGTCGGGGGACGGATGCGCCCCGCGGCCCGGGGGCGCCCCCTGGCGGCTCGAGCAGCCACCGCCACGCAGAGGGTAGGGATTGCGGGGCGCAGGGGGCGCCGACGCTGCCCCAAGGTGTCCCTTCCAGATACGGGCATGGGTCGACACAGCGGATCGCCGAATTTTCCCAAAGAAGGGTGACATCCTTTCCCTCCGGCTTCTCCGCCCGATCCACTTTTCAAAAGCTCGGGTTTTCACATTAATCTGTGTCAGTATAAACCAGGCTATGTGTGGAATTTGTTTTTACAACTCTAGTCTTGTGACTTCTCAAACACTTTCTTGAAGTGTTTTCTCTGGAAACTTGTTTCAAATGAGTGCTGTAAGTTCCACAAAGAGGAGTGTTGTTCGGGAGCCAACAGGTGACAGGGTGAAACCTGAGTCTCTGTGTACATTGGAGTCAAGTCTAGCTGCCGTTTCCTTGGGCCGCGGTTGAAAATAGAAATTCTGAAAATCAATAAGAGACTGGCTGGAACACGATTTTGAGAAAAGATCTGCGTCCCCCATTATGGAAAATAATGAATTCATTGGAACAGTGCCTTGCGTGGTCCGCCCCCCCCCAGCACAGCATGCGTTTTGTATTTTGTCTTTATATACCGCTTTGCAGCCAAATAACCTGACCCCCAAAAGCGTCGCTTTGGCAAAGGATCACGCTTTGTCATCACGTTTCCTCCTTTTGTTCAGCAGTCTGTGGTGCTGTCGTGGAATGTATTTGTGCATGAAATCAGAGTGCTTGGCAGCCCTGCAGAGCCCACATTTCCTCTTGGAAAAATGGATCACTTCTTGGCAGTTGGATAGGACATGATGGGCCACTCAGTTGTTGGAAAATGTACAAGCTGGATCGGGCTTTACCTGGAAAATACTGAAAATGCCAAAGGGCACGAGGCCTAATGTTGCTAATTGGTAGTATGAAGTAGTCTCGTTAAAGGAATGTTTCAGAAGCAGTGACTTCAGATACCTTCATTATGTTTTTAGTTTTTAGATAAAATATATTTACCTTTCATGACCGTTATCTTTAGAGTTCATGTCAATATAAATCCAGTTGGATTGTGCTCTGGTGGCAGTGACTTTTGTCTTTAGCAGACCATAGGCACTGACTGACTGCTCTTTGGGTGTGCGAAGGCTTTAAAGAGACAGCAGTTCAGCGTGTCTTTGCTATGAAATTTAAATCTTGATAGGAATCATTTCTGCTAATCTATGGCTTTTATAGGTGTCAGGGTTATTGGGGTTTTTTATTTTAAGTTAAGGGCATCATAAACTAGGGAATACTTATTCGTAAGGGCTATATTTTTTTGTTTATCAAGAAGAATGGAAGTGTTCCCGGTTTCTGTACAACCAAGTTAGTTTGTAGTTAAATTTAATTCACCTGCACATTTAGCCTGCGAGAATTAGAGTAACTTGGCTGCCCACGTGTGATCTTCATCCTCTTGTTAACGAGCAGTTGAATAAGAAGTTGCTACTCAGGCTCTGGCCTGCTGGATGGCACTTAGCAGCAGGGGACACCTCGGGAATGTTAGCCCCACTGACTTCCCAAATCAGTATCTGTTCTGGTTTTGGGTGGTTGAAGGATTTCCAACTCCCCTGGGCATGGACACACATGAAATACTTATTCATAGGGACCTTTCTATGCCAGGCTGGTTGGTCTTCACATAGGAACTAGACTGGGATTACATTGGGGAAAACATGAGTAATTAGGCGTGTGACCTTAGACTTCATTTACAGTGGCAGCCACTGAAAAATATTTTGTTTTCTCTTCACATGATTTTGATTTGATTTGGTGACTTGGTCCAAGATAATGATGAATACTACAGGAACTGTACCAGAACTGATTGCATTGTTTCTCCTCAACCCCCTCAAACCCTTACTCTGTCTGATTTGCCTATGTACTATTTCCACATTGGTACATAGTCTTTCAATCACCTAAAACTCCAAACTATCTCTGATGCAGTTTCTCCCTTTCCTGTTCCTTTACTTTCTCCCCCCAAGTCACCATGTTCAGGCTCTCTTGGAGATAATGAGCTAATAGGCCTGTCCTAGGTTTCCTTTCTCTGTCCTGACCATCACAGTCCCATTAATTTTCCCTATGACCTGGAGTGGCACCCTCCTACTCAACATGCCTTTTATCCTCTCCCATCGCCCATAGGGTTAACGGCAAAGTCTTCTTCCTGGTAGCTACTACTCCTACCATTGCCATCTGTTGTTGCTTCTTTGGAAGACTCTGTCTTCTAGTGAAACTGTCAACTCTTTACTGCCTCTTGACCTTCATATACTGTCCTGACTTACTTAGCTTTTCAGGGAAAATTAGATAAAGGCTCGACTTTATATACATATATGTCAAGGTCAATCGAAATAATAAAATCCTTAGCTACCCTGGGTGCAGCACTCAGCTCATCAGAAAATAAATGGTCTCCAAATGACTAAAGTAGCATAACAAAATAATAAAGCTGCTTATTAATTTGAATAATACCTTTGCATACTGTATGTTATCTTCTTTAACCAGTGATAACTGCTGTGTGGAGCAGTGCCTGAGCCCTTGTCCACAGCATAACCATTCTATATATTAATTTTAGACAAACTTTTTCAAAGAAAAGTTGCCTAGTTTACAAAATATTGAAAGCAACAAGTTTTAAAAGATTTGGAGGTTGTTGGTTGTGGGCAAAGTTAAAAGGTTACTTAAGAACAGATTCAAGTAGCAGGATTCCAAACATCATGAGAGCAGGGAGAGAAAAAAAAAACCTAGAAAAATTTGTTAACCATCTTAAAGTGGTGGGCCATGCACTTCCGGACATCAGCTACGTTGTGAGGGGGCCTTGAGCCTCCCACGTGTCCTACTTGAGGTTCTCAGGCCACACCCAGCTGGACAGCTGGATTACTCCTGCATCTTGAATTCTGCTGCCAGTGTTCTTTCTGTTGTCCATTTTTTACTCAGTGAAAACAAATGATCAGCCAATGGCTAAATCATACATAATTTACACACATACCATCATTAAAGAAAGCAAGAGAATGTATGATGGAATTTGGAAACGTTCTCCTCACGATAGATACATCATTTTTTTTTAAAGTTCTGGCTTTTAATGGAATAAATTCAGTTGTTTTCTTTCTGATACTTCCCAGAACCATTCACTAATGCTCTTTAAAGGTAAGGATGAATGAATGAATGGAGCAAATGCACCTAGACAGTACGTTTCAGGAGGAACCTCTCCTTACATCACTGTGTTGGATGAATGAAGCCATACTCTAATTTGGGTAACAAGTGCTACCTCACAACCAAGTGTATACTGGGTGACTACAATTGTTGCTGTACCTAAGACGACCAGAAAGATGCTGCCTGCTCTGTAGACCATTATACATGATGGGTGGGTGCACACACGTAGCAGGTTGCCCATGTGCGGTGTGTACTGGGGTCAGAAATTTTACGTAGGGATTGGTTGGAAGCTGACTCCAAGGGAGCTGGGAATTGTGGCTAATAGCTTAGCAAAACTGTTGGCTCCACAGGAAGGTAGGGCCCTCCCAAACTCAAAAAAATGATGAAACTCACATGTTCACATGTTGACATTTGGTCTTTTTTATATTAACATGTTGTCCCTACTCCAGATGTCACTGGTCCTCTTCAGGGAAGTCTGTGTAGTCACAATGGAAGTAACAGTGCCAATTGCTATACATCAATAGTAACTTTAATTCTTTATATTCATATCATTTTTTTCTTCTTTAAAACTCTTTCATATCTTTAGACCACGTTTGGAAAGAAAATAGTTGCCGTCCTTGAAGAACCAGGCCCCAGGATATTCGGTGGCTTATCAAAGGCACCAGGTTCTGTTCCCTAAGCATCGCCCTGTCCCTTGGGTCAGATGTTTTCCTGACAAGTATGATGATGGAGAAGTCACACATCTGAGAGCTGTTTGTCTTTGAGTCTTTTTAAGTAAAAAGAAGTAGCTATTTGACTGTTGTGGCTGTGGAGGAAGAAGGGGGAGAAAGGACAGAGGAGGGACATGGAACTCTTCCACTTTGTGTTGGGTGGCTGGCATGGTGTTTCTCGCACGACAGCCCTTGTCTTTCTGAGACTAGAGTATCTCATCTCTCCACACCCAGCCTCGGGCTTCTTCCGCCCCTCACTGTGTCCATGCTCTGCTCTTCTGTCCACCATTAATTTCTCTCCTTGACTCCTGTAATCGGATTTTAGCCTTCTCTTCAAAGCAGCATCTGCAAATACCATAACCTGCTTGAATATAATTCAGTACCCGCCCTTTGTGCTTGACTCCAGTGCCATTTTTGATGGTGTTGTTCATTCTTAAAGACGCCGCCTCCTCTCACATTTCCTTAGTGGCTGGACTCTGGAACATGAACAAACCCAACCCTGAAAACTTGTACTTCTTTTCCTCGGGGTATGAGACTTTATTTACATCCAGAACTATAAAGAGATGGTGGAGAGGAGCAGCCCCTACTGATTCATTTCCTTAACAGGGGCAGACCTAGTGCAGAACTGGGTAATTCATAATTGTCATTCATGCGTGATTTAAGTTCATTCAGCTTAGACAGCATTTCAGGACCAGGATAATAAGCATGATTCCCCATAATCACAGAACTATTTTGAACTATTTTGGCTTTTCATTCTATTTATTTCCAGCATCCAACATGATGCCTTGTCAACTGTTTGTTTTTTCAATAAACATTTTCTAAACAGATATGTTTAATGGATCTGTGGTTAGGTAAGAGAATGTAAAAAAATACACATCGTGCAATGGTTGCCACAAAAGTGTGTGTGTGTGTGTTCATGAGAAAGTGGAGGAGGAAGAGGGTGAAAAAGCAAATGGAGCAAAACGCAAACAGTTGATGAGTCTGGGTAAAACTATATAGGAGTTGCATACTTTCCTTGCAACTTTTCTAAAATTTGAAATACATTAAAATAAAAATTATTTACCAAAAGTACTAAACAAATAAAGGAAGGGCAATCTAAATGGCTCTGGAAACAAAACAAAACAAAAACCAAATCCCTGCTTGGAAAAAAGTTTTACCCTATGTTATAACCCCATCTGTGATCCTGATATGTGTCCCTCTTTCATGTGATTGACCTTAAGAGACAGCACCTGGAAATGAAATTAATGGAATTTTTCTGTTAGATTTAATTCACCCATGCGTTCACGTTTGGCCCAAGAGGAGGTATTTTGGCAGACAAACACAGTCACTTTTTTGTGTCATTAGAAAGGCCCTTCCTCATGCCCCAGAGCGTATGGCCAGGCTCCTCTTTGGTGCTGTAAAAGCAAATACCATATGGGAATGTAAATGCCTATGTAAGGAATATTTGTAAGATATTTTTATTAATCATTTTTATTATTTTAACCTTTTGCAAGTGCAAGAACCATGTTCAGCAGTCAGCTGCTTTCGTATGATGCAGTATGAGACAGTGATATACTTAAGAATATGCTCGCTGGGTCTGCAGACAGGTACAAGTAATTTTTAAAAAGATAAAAGAATCCAAATTCAAGGGTTTTTGTAATCACGTGGAGATGAACAGTAACTAGTGGTAATGCAGCATCTTTTACTACAACTTGGCAAGTGGAGGTCATGCTATGTATAACTTGTATTTTTTTAATGTTTATTTTTGGGTCAGCCCTCAGAACTTTCTAGTAAAAATAATGTTTTGTCATTTTATATAATTAGCCTTTGGTATACAGGAAAAAGGCATTCTCCAAAGAATAAACTCTGAAGCAACAACTCCTGAGGCCACTGAATTTTTATATTCCTTCTAACTGTCTTCTCCTTAAGGTACCTCCTCTGGGCACAGCGGAGCATGTCCCACCCAGCTGTGTCCTTCCCAGTGCCTGCAGTGTGGTCTCCTGGGAGTTCACGGGAGGAAGGGGGAGTGGCGCAGTCAGGCCCCACATGCAGGAGGCAGTGTGGGGTTGTGGGGGGTTTGAGGTCACAGGCCCCATTCTAAGGGTGCTGCTTGTTACCTTACTAACCTTGGATGGTTGACCCGTGGCAAATCACTCTGAGGCTGTATCCTCCTCTAACAAGATACACCCTGATCGGGTTGCTTGATGTGGTGATTAAATGCCTTGACACTAACAGGCCCAGAAGACCATGTGAGTTGTCGGAGTGCCAACAAATGAAACTGAAAGCCATGCCTATGAATAAAACAACTTTGTCACTCGTGTTCCTTCAGTTGTTCTCTTCACACTGTGGAAGAGTGACAGCCCTCAGCGTAGGAAGACTGGAAGGAATGTGTGGGAGTTCGAGGCTTGAGATGTGGCCAGCACATCCAGGAGGTGGGAGATTGTGGCATTCAGTGCTAAAGTTGATTTACCTTGATTAGGGTGGTAATTTGCTGTACGTTTTCTGCAAAAGGCTAATCAAGGAATATGACTATAAAAGTAACTTAGATCTTTGGCAGTTGGCACCTTTGTGCTGCCTTGGAAAACCCATGGTTTGTCTTCACTTGTGTTTCTTGTTTTTTAGGATCGTGACATTTAATTCTTTGGCTCTATTTAATATTTACGTTCTTTGTTAGAGTGTGCAGAGTAGGTACCTGAGTGTCTTCCTCCTCAGCCACACCCGTCAAGGGACAGGGATGAGTCATGATTTGGGTTAAATTGCAGTGAATTCCCCCCTTCTCATGGGGGAGGGTTTTCAGTTAAATTCTTAACCTCTAGTTCTCTTCCTTTAACATATGGGAGTTTGTTTGTCTGTTTGTTTTAAACAAAAGGAAAGACTAAATCCAAGAAATGTTATTAACACACTCTTTTTTCTACTGAGGAGTAGGAACAACTCGCCTATGTTTAGAAAGCTCTTCCTAAGTCAAGACATGAAAGGGTTGCACCTGTGGGAAGTGATGACTTGTTTAAAAGGTCACAACCTCCCAATGGTAGTGTGGGAAATGAGGTCATCTATACTTTTTGTTCGGGGTAGATGAGAGTTAAATTTATTAGTTGGAACAGTATCTACTGTGTGGTATGGCTTCTACTGCTAGTAAAGATCACAGCCATTGGATGTGTGGCTCCCATTTGTGAAGTGTACTTTAATTTTTTATGTCCTTTGGGTTACAAAAGAAGAACTGTAAGATTTAATAATCACAGGTTTTAGCAGGTAAGTTGTCCTAACATGTATTTAGAGTTGCATTGAGACAGTCACTGGAAAATGAGTCTCAGGCTGGAAGTGTTTAGGTTTTCCCTGGCAGTTTAAGCAAACAAGGGAAGTTAATAAGGCACAAAGGTTTCTGGAATTCTGATGTGTACATAGTATGATTAGATCCTGGCTTTTATTTTAGCTGTGTGACCTTGGGTAAGCCACTTAACTTCCCCGAGCCTTGTTTTCTCTAAAATTGGGTTGGACTAACTATCTATAACTTTCTTTTTTGGTAGAGAGAAAGGGACAAGTATTAAAAGCTTCATCGGATTCTGAAAGTCTTGTATCTTTGTTTCCTCTTAGGGCCTTGGGATGAGGGATATTTTTAAAAATCAGAAGAAACTGACAGGGAACAGAAATGGTGATGACAAAGTTCCTGGGTTGTTGGGCAGGGCCTGTTAACCCTGACACCGGCATAGCCCTTCACCTGAGGAGACGTTAGTGAGACCTGGACTCCCACCCTCCTTTGCCCTGAAGTAGGCGGATGGGATGGCAAGGCACACGGAGCAGGTGCTCCAGCGAGCGCCTGCTGGTACTGCACGTCAACACCGAGTCACCAAGCTGGCTTCTACTTTAAGCTCATGCTTGGCTTCGATTACTTTTTGTTGAAGGAACTCATCAATGAATATCTGGCTGACTTCAGTTCATAGATAGTAAGGGCTTGCAGATTTAACGCGTTCTAGATTTAACTGTGCTATTTCTGCTCAGTGAGCAAACTAAGTTTAGGGTCTCTCAAAACTTAATGAGAAACCTGAAACCTAAGCAGGTGGCCCAGTGCACCCACGCTGCAGGTAGCAGCTTGCTGGGGGCGGGGAGGGGGGCAGAACTGGTGAGGAGACGAGGGGAGCCGGGTGGGGCTCTGGAGCCACTTCTCGAGGCACGTAGGAGGCAAGGCAGGAGGAAGCACAATCCCCAGTGCTGCTTTCTTCGACCCATGGGACTTCACTGGGATTTCATTTGTGGGAAATTTAACCTGGTGTGTCAGGCAAAACAATTTCCTTGAACTTTTCCAAGGAATAATTGCGTAGAGAAGCACCTTCTGAAGGCAGCTGGAACTAAGCTAATTTTGGTGGTCTTTTCTGAAACGCTGAGCTGGTAGAGTGGCTATTTCTGAACTCTGGAGCCCTAGATTTTGGGTTGCAGTGGGCCTGGGGGTTGGGGTGACGAACCAGCTCGTTGAGTACCTTCTGAGCGCCACAGCATGTGTAAACAAGCATTCAGGAAAAGCTCTTAGAGGGTAAGGGCAGTGCATTCAGGTCCTTAATTTGTTTTTTCTCCTGTTGTCCACAGCAGCCATTGTTTGATGTCCTGTGACTGAGAAAACCAACTTTTGAGTTTTATTATGCCTTTGGAGATGGAGCCCAAAATGAGCAAACTCACCTTCGGGTGCCAGCGGAGTTCTACATCGGACGACGATTCCGGCTGTGCGTTGGAGGAGTACGCCTGGGTCCCGCCAGGACTCAGACCGGAGCAGGTGGGAACCTGGCCATCCGTGGTGTGTTTTTCAATGAGGTTTAAGATTTTTCAAGTTTTAAAAAATTTAGAGATCCTCACAGCCACACTGATGTGCTACCCCCCCACACACAGTCCCCACTCTTCTTTGGACAGGTGCACAGTTTTTGCTTGTTAAGGTCATACTTAGTTTCTCAGTGAAAGTCTTCTATCCCTTTTGTACTCCTGGGTCCAGAGCCTAGAAGGATGAAATCCAGAGTACTGCATATGCATGTGTTACGTGGATTTCTGATGAGGCCGTTTGGAGAAAGTAGAAGGAATTAACCTTTTTCAAAACTTCCATAACCACAAAAAGGTAATAAAAGAGGAAAGTGTCCACGCCAGCTCTCAGCAGTGCTTTTACTTTGGACGAGAGGAAACACAGAGCTCTAAGAAACCATCTTTAGTGTCATTTCTTAGACATTTGACCTTTGATAACCTTGCACATAAAAGAATGTCACCACACAGTGTGGATTGGAAAATTAAAATTGAGGGGCTAAGTTGGTGCCCTGTTTGTATTGTTATTTTAAGGAAAATGAGAACCTTCTACGTGTCTACCTTTATTTTCCCAGTAATGATGAACTTGTTAAAAATTGTGGATGACGAATCTTATTGTAAGGGCCAAGGCATCATCTGAAATGAAAGGTACCAACTGGGTATGCAGTTGCTTGAGTTATGGTTGTTTCCTGTGTGATGGGAATGCTTTTGAGAATAGGGGCTCCTTATTCTTCTGGGCCTAGCATAGCACCTGGCGCATGTGCGTCTGGTACGTGTGTGTAACTGAAAAGCCACTGCAGCTGATTTGAGGGGAGAGTGCTGGTGCACCAGCTAGGACCGCGATATTTCGACGAACTGTGCAGTAATAGAGGACCCTTCTAGCGGCTCAGGGTGGGCAGGTTTTGTGCGGTGCCAAGATATTGAAGCAGAGTCCCAGTGCCCCATTCTCCTGTCTCTGTTTCTTCAATCACTTTCATTCTTGCTCTGCCCCGCAATACTCAGTAAGAGATGCTCCTTGAAATGTAACAGGAAGAAAATTGAGTTCTCCTTTCAGAATGAACCAAGTATAGCTCCACATGGCTCCCCTCCAGTTTCTTGCGGGAAATGGACTCCATTTATTTGGAATATAACAGCCATGGAAGCAAAGAAAAGCTGACACTTGGAGAGAACCTGATAAGAGAGAGTTTATAGAGTTTAACAAAACAGCTTTTGTCTTTGTAACGTGTAAAATTCAGAGATCAAGTTCAGTGTGTTTGTGTACTGGCTGGGTTGTGGACAGTGTCACACAGCCTGTGTGGCCACTGGCAACATTCACCCAGGTCTCCTTTGGCTGAGGAAACTGGCTGGGAATCATGGCATTAAATGTGCATATTTTGGTGTGTCATTTATGATGGCCCTAAATGTCACTACAAATGACATTCCTGAAGAGCAGCTTAGCAGCTGGAAGCCTGCTACTTAAAGGGTTGCAGTTCTGCTGAGATGGCTTGGCTGTTCCTCTCATTAGCTACAAGAGGCCACACCTTGTACCTACAGGGAAGGCAACTGTTTGAGATGTAATAAACTAAGATGTGCACTTTCTATATGCTGATGGCCTTCTCTGTCTCTTACTCAGATCCAGCTTTATTTTGCCTGTTTACCAGAGGAAAAGGTTCCGTATGTAAACAGCCCTGGAGAGAAACATCGAATTAAACAGCTTTTGTACCAGTTGCCACCACATGATAATGAGGTAAAACAAAAACAAAACAAAACAAAACAAAAAACAGGAAGAAGCCTAAAAAATTAAACACTAAGCATTGAGATGTCCCCTATAAACCCCAGCTCCAGCTGTCTTTTGCTTTTCTTCAGTGAAAATTTGGCTGGAGAATACAGCTTTCCATTCTTTAAGAGAGAAAGGGTGTCAGCGCAATAAACTTAACACGAGTTGGTTTTTATAGTGTTTACAGCCACCCACGGGTTCTCAGGAGCCTGCAGATTCCTGAGATTGCCCTGCCCCTTCATCCAGACCCAGTGCTTTATCATGGTTCAGGCCACAGTTGGTTGAGTGCCTGTAGAATGTGGAGCCGAAGTGGCAATTAACAAGTTTAAACCTTTTGTGGAAAGGTTAACGTCTTGCATTTTTGTAGTGTCTCTGCTGGTAAGAATTTAAATTGAACATTTCATATTTTCTAAAAAGTGTTCCTTTAAATTGCTCTTCCCTGTTGCTGAAGAGGCTGTGAGCTTTGGTGTCAATGACAGACAGGTGTGGTGGTATTTCTGAACTGGGGGTCCTTGGAGGAGGGTGTGTGGGGGCAGGCCATCTAAACTTGCTGTTTTATTTCCTGAAACTCTGAAGTGTGGAAATAAAGAATGGGCGAGGGAGACTTTTGCGCCAGCGTGGTGCTTCTGTTTTCCTTTTTGCGAAGGTGCGGTATTGCCAGTCTTTGAGCGAAGAGGAGAAAAAAGAATTGCAAGTGTTCAGTGCTCAGAGGAAGAAAGAAGCACTTGGAAGAGGGACAATTAAACTCCTGTCCAGAGCCGTCATGCATGCCGTGTGCGAGCAGGTAGCGCTTTTCAGAATGAGTAGCTCATGGTGGTGATGTGGATAGAATGAGCTGGGTGGTAGGGGACAGGGCTAGCACACGTCTGGGCCCTGAAAGCCTCCAACAACTAAGAAAAGGGAGGCAGCCTCACTTTTTATTAAATGAGGGTCACTGTTTATAACTGGCTACACTGCCATGTGACAGGGCAGTCAGTCTGCCCTTACGTAAACATCAGGTGAAATCCTGCTTTTCCTAGGACCCTGGCGTGTCAGGAGGTGCTAGGGTACACCTAGTATTCAAAAAATGCAGAGACATAATGAAGACATTCAGATCCTAACTGGCTCTTCTTGGCATAGGAAATGCATCCAGCAGGAGGCTGGCTGAGGAAAACTACTGTTAATGTGAGTCAGATGAAACCATTCTTAGAAACAGTCTAGTGGGAAGTCTATCTGAGGCGTGTTCATGGCAGTTGAGAATCACACATAAGCCAGCATTAAGGAGCTACTTGACCACTAACAGGAGGGGAGGAAAATAAAAGCTTTCCAGACAGATTTGGGCTTTAGTGTCAAGTGGCAAAGGCTGAGAATCCAGTCACTGAAGAAGGAGCACTCTAACTTCAAGTCCTCTTGTTTTTAGTGTGGCTTGAAGATAAACGGAGGGGAAATCGCAGTGTTTGCCTCACGTGCAGGCCCTGGAGTATGCTGGCACCCATCCTGTTTTGTCTGCTTCACGTGTAACGAGCTGCTGGTCGACCTCATCTATTTTTATCAGGATGGAAAAATTCACTGTGGCAGGCACCATGCTGAACTGCTCAAACCACGGTGTTCAGCATGTGATGAGGTAAAAAAGTTCATCCCTTTACACTGGAAAAAATAAGCTTCCAGGAAGCCAACATTCCACTGTTTACAGCTAAGCAAAATATAAATATCTCCTGCTTTTGCTTTGTTTTGTACATTTTTAAGCTAACCCTGTACATTCATACACTGGAGTAAGATGTAGCTAATATCGAATAGACAGCATGTGTCTTTGTGTACTGATAAGTAGGAGGTTGTTGATGGATGGTGAGAAAAAAACAAGCTGCACGAAAAGTATACAGCACATGATCTTATTTGGTTAAATAAAGGGGAACAAACCAAGATTGTATACATACTTGTATATATCCAGAAACAGTATGGAGAAGAGACAACACTAAGTTAACAGTGGTTACCCATGGGGCACGTGGGAAGGGATGATGGCGTGAAAGGAAATTTTTTTCTTAAGCTTTTTGTTTTAAAGTCATTTTAGATTACCAGAAGAGCTGGAGATGATACAGAGCTCCTGTATATTCTTCTCCCAGTTTCTCCCTTTTGTTAATGAACATCTTCACAGTCCTAGGATGTGCATTGAAACCGAGAAGTTAACATTGGTGTCATGCAGTTAACTGTACAGTTTATTTAGATTTCCAGTTTCTGTACTAATGTGTCTTTTCTATTCCAAGATCCAGTCCAGGGTACCTCAGTGCATTTATTCTTTTTTTCCCATCAATCAGTCTCCTTCGATCAGTGACACTGAACACTCAGTTTTTACTTATAAACATTATTTTTTAAAGTTTTTTCAATGATGTGGTATTTGAAAATGTTTTTGAAACCAAAACCGAAAATTATGATGTCTTTAATCTGGAGATGGCATCCAGGCCAAACGAAGCAGTAGCAATGCCAGTGTTATCCGCACAGCCCAGCGTCCGGGCGGCTGTAGCTGTCAGGTCTGCCGGCGTCTGTGTGAGTTTTCTGGTAAAGCACAGACCATTGAATTATTCCAATGGTAATGTATTCTTTGCCAGATCATGCCAATAAAATGTGATTAGGGAGCAAAAACAATGACCAAACTAATTGTCCCCAGTGAAGAAATCTGTTTAAATTTTTTTTAACTTTTCAATTATACCTGACTTTCAATATTCTATTAGATTCACGTATATAGCAGAGTGGTTAGACATTTATAAAGTTTAAATAAGCACTTAGTTTCTCTTCTTTAACATTTTCAATTACTGCCCTTGTTTCATAGCTAAAGCAAGTTGGATGAAAGCTTGAGGCTGTAAGAAACAAGCTTAGCTGTCTAAGTGACTTGGCCTTGAGAATAGCTCAGAATGACTTTCTGTCATCCTGTGGTTTCATATTCCTTTTAAAGATCATTTTTGCTGATGAGTGCACAGAAGCTGAGGGTCGCCACTGGCACATGAAACACTTTTGCTGCCTCGAGTGTGAAACGGTCCTCGGAGGGCAGAGGTACATCATGAAGGACGGCCGCCCCTTCTGCTGCGGCTGTTTTGAGTCTCTGTATGCTGAGTACTGCGAAACCTGCGGGGAGCACATTGGTGAGTCCCTGACCCAGCCTGTCTGCTCCGTCATGTTCCCATCAGTCTATTTATGATGGTCCGTGGCCTTTTTTTAAAATGGAGGTATGAATCACATACGGTGAAATGGACAGATCCTAAATGTTTCAATTTGATGAGTTTTGACAAATAAATATATAGTTAGTTCTTGTTATTTGAGGGATTTGTATTCTATGAAGTCACCCAAATTATTGAACAGTGAGCCATTGCTCCTAGGGGAAATACAGGGTAGGTTCCAGCCAGCCCCTGGTCACATGTACTGTTGATTCATTAACATTGAACTCACAGCCAACAGCACTACTGAATGAAGCTTATCTGACATACATTTTTTTTTATAAGGCACATCACAGCCTTCTTGCACTTAAGAACACTAGACAGCACTTCAGCACTGTGTGGGGGGGCCATTTAAACAGCAAAATCAATAAAAAACACAAAAATCTGAAGAAAACATGTTACTAAACAGACCTCAAACATGCTACTTGTTGAAAGTAGGAGAGCTGAAACAAAAGGCAGAGAGAGCATCACCTTGTTGGACCTCACCTGGGAACATGTATGTCAGTCAACAGAAATGTTCCACCACTCTGCACACATCTACAAATGACCTTGAAAGCTCTGCAGGTATTGCTCTGGCTGGTGTAGCTGAGTGAATTGAGCATGGGCCTACGAACCAAAGGATCATGGTTCGATTCCCAGTCAGGGCACATGCCTGGGTTGCAGGGAATTCATGAGAGGCAACCATACATTGATATTTCTCTCCCTGTCTCCTTCCCTTCCCCTCTAAAGATAAATAAATAAAATCTTTAAAAAAAAAGAAAGCTCTGCAGATATTATGGGGTTAATAAATTTTAGCAGGTAGGCAAATTCACAAATATGGACTTTGTGTGACCCACAACCCTATCAAGAAACAGAACGTTTCCATTATCCCTTTTCCTATTTCTTCCTTCTCCCTTTGTTTCGAGGTTGAACTATAGCCTGCTATTCCATACTTTTTCAAAACAGGTGTCGACCATGCCCAGATGACCTACGATGGGCAGCACTGGCATGCTACAGAAGCCTGCTTCTCTTGTGCCCAGTGTAAAGCCTCTTTGCTGGGGTGTCCCTTCCTTCCCAAACAAGGTCAGATTTATTGCTCAAAAACATGCAGTCTTGGTGAAGATGTCCATGCCTCCGATTCCTCCGACTCTGCATTTCAGTCTGCTCGGTCAAGAGACTCCAGAAGAAGTGTCCGGATGGGCAAGAGCAGTCGGTCAGCGGATCAGTGTAGACAGTCTCTCCTTTTGTCCCCTGCTCTAAACTACAAGTTTCCTGGCCTTTCGGGCAATGCTGACGACACCCTTTCTCGGAAATTGGATGACCTGAGTCTCTCCAGGCAGGGAGTAAGTTTTGTCAATGAAGACTTTTGGAAAGGCAGAGTAGAGCATGAAACCCCAGAAGACCCTGAAGAATGGGCCGAGCATGAAGATTATATGACGCAGCTCCTCCTCAAGTTTGGTGATAAAAGCCTCTTTCAGCAGCAGCCCAATGAGCTAGATATTCGAGCCAGTGAGCATTGGATATCTGATAACATGGTTAAAAATAAGACTGAGTTAAAGCAAAATAACCAGAGCCTTGCAAGTAAAAAATACCAATCTGATATGTATTGGGCACAGTCACAAGATGGATTGGGAGATTCTGCCTATGGCAGCCACCCAGGCCCGGCCAGCAGCAGAAGGCTCCAGGAGTTGGATCTGGACCACGGGGCTTCGGGATACAATCATGATCAAACGCAGTGGTATGAAGGTTCCCTGGAGTGTTTGTCAGACTTGAAACCAGAGCAGAGTGTCCGGGATTCTATGGATTCTTTGGCTTTGTCTAACATCACAGGTACGTAATTTAGGGATTATGTGGTATTTGAAAAAAGTCACTAAAAAGTCTGTTCTGCCCTGGCTGGTGTAGCACAGTGGATTGAGTGCGGGCCTGTGAACCAAACAACCGCAGTTTGATTCCTAGTCAGGGCACATGTCTGGGTTGCAGGCCAGTTCCCAGCCAGGGACGCACGAGAGGCAACCATACATTGATGTTTCTCTCCCTCTCTCCTTCTCTTACCCTCTAAAGATAAATAAATAAAATCTAAAAAAAAAAGTCTGTTCTGAAAATTACAGCTCAGCACCAGTCGGGGCTATGTTAATTAAAACTAGACCGAGGGCAGGAAGGAGTTGCTGTTAAATGCCAAACACTATATAGTAAAACAAATATACATGTGTGTGCATATGTATATAACCTTTCTGAATAGGTATTGATTTATTTCGGTATTGGAGTCTGCATCTGTGTCTGAAAGATCCTGTTCTCTTTGGATTGTGTTGTATGAATTTCAAGTTATTAAATCAGTCTGCACACTTTATATGCTGATAACATTTTTTGTATTTCTCTGAATCACCGTGTGGCAGCAGATAGCTCAAAAATAGCTGAATATTTTTTACCCAGATTATAAAATAATTTTACTTTAATGTTTTCAAAGCACATTCATATCAGTTATCCACATTTCATCCTTAAAATGAACCTGAGCTGTATACAATGGATATTATTGCATTTTCTAAATGAGGAAACTTGAATTACCAGAGGCTAAAATGCCTAACTTTACAGAGGATTTTAAAGACAAGATCAAACCCAGCACCTAGCCCTTCTGAATCTCACACTTGGAGTAAGTCTTCAGATACAAAAATACTGCCTTCACATGGCTAGTTTTATAGTCATCCAATGCTTTCATAAAGCTGGTAATTTCTGTAATGTAGACAGGACAGGCTTTAGTGGCTGCCCACTGCCAGAAGCGACCCTGTGCCAGGAGCTGCAGCCACAAGGAAGGATAAGGGAGGGACTCCCCCAGTTTCTGTTGAGCTTGTCCAAGGAGAGTTGAGGAACAGTGGGTAAGACCATAGTATTTAAGCACCTCCTGTTTTCCGGGTCCTATGTTAGATGTTTAATGCTGATCAGAAATAGACATTATTTGGTACACATAAAGGGTTAGGGCGAGACATTCCTTGACTAGACAGGCAGAAAAACAGGGTTCCCTTCAGAAAGTAGGAAGTTCTATAGTACCCACCTGACAAGAGTCCACACCGGTCCTCACTTCCATTGTGCTTCCATTCTGCTGGGCCACATTCATTTATCTTCACTTGTTTGGGCCCTGTTGAAAAAGAGAAGAGTATCAGTTTTGAGGAAAGTTTCAAAGTAAGATTAATCTGGAAGTGGCATGTTATTTTACAGGTTGCAGGGGAAGAAGACTGGATGACTACCTAGGTTAGGGGCTGGCCAACTTGTGTAAAGGGCTAAATAGGGCTTCCTGGGCCACTCTCTGTTGCAACTACTCAACTCTGCCACTGTAGAAAGCAACCATAGAAAATACGTAAGCAAATTGGCGTGGCTGTGCTCCAATGAAACTTTATCCATAGATAGGCTGTGGGTGGGATGTGGCCCCTGGGCTGTGGCTTACTGACCACCACCTAGGTATAAAACAAGGAAAACCAGTCTAGATGTAATAGGAGGATCATAATGACCATGTGGATGCAAAGGAAGGGATGGATTTGGCTTTAATAGATTGAGAGGCAGAAGCTTCTAACATGTCATGTGTATAAACTGATGATGAGACTTTTATGAAGGGCATTTAAATTGCTGCTGCTCATGCCATGTGCTGTAACTAATATTTGGCTCCAAAACAACTGGACTCCTGAGAGGCTATGCCTCTTGGATTGGTAAGAAAAATTGTATCTCCTCTCTGTATGTCTGTGCATGTTGTTTTTACCTCATGGTTGTTAATCATGATATTGGAATTTGGGAGAATTTTCTGAAATGCTTCCTTTCAGTAGCTTGCTTGTAATAATTATCAGAACATTAGGATTATGGAGAATAACATCTTGTTTTGGCTTTCCTTGTAGGGGCTTCGGTGGATGGAGAAAGTAAGCCGAGGCCATCATTATATTCTCTGCAAAACTTTGAGGAAATGGAGGCAGAAGATTGTGAGAAAATGAGCAATATGGGGACTTTGAACTCTTCCATGCTGCACAGGAGTGCAGAGTCCTTAAAGAGTCTAAGCTCAGAGCTGTGCCCAGAAAAAATCATGCCAGAGGAGAAACCAGTACACCTGCCAGTGCTCAGAAGGTCCAAGTCTCAGTCCAGACCGCAGCAGGTCAAGTTTTCCGATGATGTCATTGACAACGGAAGCTACGACAACATCGAGATCCGGCAGCCCCCGATGAGCGAGAGGACTCGGAGACGCGTCTACCATTTTGAAGAGAGAGGATCCAGGCCTCACCACCGCCGCCGGCGGAGCAGGAAGTCGCGCTCCGACAACGCCCTGAATCTTGTCACAGAAAGAAAATACTCCCCCAAGGACCGACTGAGGCTTTACGCCCCCGACAACTACGAGAAATTCATCCAGAATAAGAGCGCCAGGGAGATCCAGGCCTACGT
>PVKM010008328.1:0-39236 GCA_004027735.1 Carollia perspicillata
TATTCTACAAGTGTCCCACCAGCCTACTAAAGCATATCACTTCTCTAAGGAACAGAATGCTAGGCTGTGATACTAAAAGTAAGATGTTTGTTTTTGAAGCAACATAGATTCAAATAGTGATAACAATTCTTCGTGGAAAATAAAAGCATCTTTATATTTGTTTGAGTAAACAGAAAAATAGCACAATTGAAATGATTTGCTACCTGCCAAACAACGCCGTTTCCTTTTGTAAGCCGTGTTCCATATACGAGGGTGGTAAAAGCACAGCGCTGCACAAAGGAATTGGGGTGTATTCAGCTAGTGCAGCCTCTGTGCCTGTCCACAGGAGATCACCCTGCTCCATTATGCTCCCCTTCAGCCCACAGAGAGTCATCCTGCATCCCCTGGACTGACAGGCTCAGCTGCCTGGCAAACGGCCTCAGTTCTCTGCTCAAACGGCCAGTGTTTGCCCTGGCAGTCAGTTTGTGAGGTCTTTATGCCTGTTGAATGGGGCCTTGACTCGAAGCGAAACCTCAGAGAAGCTGTCATGCAGCCCAGGTTAAACCAGAAATATTTATTGCAGCTTCCTTCTTCAGTCCGATAGTTCCGTCCTGCGGGGAGGGGTGGTGTTTGGGATTTTCCACTGCAAGGGTGTGCTTTTATGTTGCGAGGCTGGTAGCGAGAACCTGTAGCCTTCTTTTTCTTCCCTAGGTTCTCTTTAGAGATGTGGCAAAGTGGACCTGCCAGTTTTCCGCAGAGCCAAACAGGAAGAACTCTGAAGAACACGAAGGTGGCCTTTCACAAGCTCATATTTGTACTACCTTCACTTCTTAACTCTTTGGGCTTTCCATACATATCCAGGGGGTCTGGCTGTCTCCTGGCCCCTGGGCCTTCTGCTGAGACAGCGCCCAGGTTTACTTTAATAAAAAACAAACAAACCTGTGGCAATCCTAATAATCAGGACACTTTCCATTTATTGGTTCTGTATTATGTGCCTGACATTATGTTAAGTATTGTATTTGCATCATCCTCCATGACGTTCCTTAACTGTGTGAAGGGGCTCCGGCAGGCAGGTCGGTGTCCCTCTGCCTGAGGTGTGTTCTGCCGTCATGGGAAGATGCTCAGCCCAGGCGTGGGATAACCTGCAAGTATCTGAGAGTCTTTGGCCCAGGAGTGACCCTCAACATTCGAGGGATAGGAGTTCTTGAATAAATCTCCCACCTTCCTCTTCTTTGGGTGGGACAGTTCGGAGGCAGATCCCCACAGTCTGTCTCCTAAAGGGTCCTCAAAGGGACTGGAAGCAGTTGACTACAGAGGTAACCTCTCACTTAAGCCACTTCCTCCCCATCTCACTTCCTCAGCCTCCCTCAGCTTCTCTGATGTTACCATCCAAAGTTGTTCCCTGTCCTTGATGCAGATGTGCCCTTGGGGGAATCCAAACTGCGATCTCCGTGACTGTTCTCAGACAGCCGAAGGCAATGGAGGTTTAGTGAGGTTCACTTGCCTGCTGAAGTGTAGCTCCTGAAAGGCCAGGCAGGACTTGAACAAGGACAGTCTCTTCTCGTTACACTTTTCAGTTTCCATCAGAAATGGTCTAGACCTATTTTTCTAGCTGATTAATTAAATTAATTAATATGTAGCTTCGTCTCAAAAAGGACTTGAGGCCGTAGAACCTACGTGTGACCTTCTATCAAAATGTATGTGTTCCGTGTCTAGTTCCACTGAGACTCAGGATTCAGCTAGCAACGTAATTAAAGAGAAATTTAATAAATTAATTAAAATTGCAATGCTATTGTCTGAAAGCAGCTAAAGGTAGTATGCCTCTACAGATGTTTACACTTTGTAGGGGGCTTTTGAGATTGCAGTGCCATAATTTAAAGAAAAGTTTCTTTGTTAGTGGAATTTCCAGCATCAAGTGTTCAAGGAGACCTCCTCTCCATGCCCTGTGATAGGATATATCTTGAGTTGCTTATTTCATACATTTAGCCATTTGTTTACTCTGCCTACTGACATCGATGCTCTATCTAATCATCAGCAAGATTCCTCCTGAGCTGGAACGCAAAGTGCAGCTCTGAGTGTGCTAGCTGGCTCCTTCCGAGAGGCCAAAAGGCAGAGCCCTCCCTTTGGTGACTCTGTCCTCACCAGGGGACACAAAGGACCTGTTTACCCGCCTTGCTTCCCCAGCCTGTAAACGGAAGATAACACTTGCTCCAACTTGGTTTTCAGGCAGTGATGTGAAGATAAACTCGAGAATGGCTATGACGTCCCCTGAATTCTTGGGATGAAAGTCACTTTGTAAATAGAGCACAGTCTTAATATAATTAAAGTTTAATGCGGCAGCTCTCAAGCCTTAAAGGTAGTGCAGTGTGGCTGGGAGGTATGATCACAGAGTTGTCCCCTCTAATCATTGCCTCGTGAATCGACCATCTGGCAGCCACACATTAGAAGTGCTCATCCTTTCTTCTCATTCAATTTGGCTTTTATTTTCAAGAGGCCAGTTCTGCAGTTTGGCCCATCATATCCTTCAGATTGGGGTCAGGTTTTAGAAAACACATATGTACAAACACACATGTGTCACCTAATAGGTGATCCAACTCCCGGAGGGCCTGGGGGCTAGATCAGCAACTAGACCTTTAGATAGCAATTCTACTTTGAAAACAATGTTCTTAACCCTCTGCATGTTTGTCTGTGGCCTGATACACACTCAAGCATCATCCATTTTCCACACAACAAGCTACGTAGTTTTCCTTTTTTGTTAAAGAACTGGAACCACTGGGTTTCTCAGCAAAAGCAAAACAAAACAACCATAGAAAAACACCACCTCTTCCTTCTCAAATTAATTCTTTCAGTTTGTGCTCCTGACTCCATAGAAATGTGGTTTGGCTTTTGAAGTTTTTATTAATCTTTATAATGCCCGTTTGTTGCCCTTGAACTTCACAGAAACAGAGCCTTGACATAAATACTCAGCTTTTAGATGGTAGTATACTCAAGTCCAACCATAAACTTTAATGTTTATACACACACACACACATATATTTAGCTTTGCTTTGTTTCTCCAGTCTGTTTTTAAAAATACTTTTAAAATGCAAATTTTAATAGCTTACATTTTAATTTCAAAAGTAACGCAGCTTGTAAAAAACACAAATGTGCATGTAGAAACAAAGAAAAATGTCCCTCTTTCCTGACCTTTTTCTGAAATCCCAGTGCCAAGAAGTAAACTGTATACTTTCAATCCTTTTAAATTAGGGTCCTGTTAGTTAGCGAGATGGAAATAGTCTTAAGAAGCTAGTAACCAGTCATATTTCTGAATAGGAATATAATAAAAATTGTGGAAAGTTAAAAAAATAAACTCTAAAAAATTATTTTTTGCCCATAAGTCCACTACCTCAAATAACCAATGTTTTAACAGTTTAGTGTACTTTTCAGAATTTTCCTCTGTAAATATGAATAAACAATGGTTTGCTACTTCTCCAGCCTGTTCAACATTGTATTGTGACAATTTTCCAATGTTAAGTCTCCAAAAATATACTTTTGAATGGTTGTAAAATATTCCATTGCAATTTCTTCAGCTTAAATTGTTTCCAGATAATACGATGGGGTGGAATGGGGAACACTATTCCTCCCCCCTACTGTTTCCACGAGGTGAGGCTGGGGCTGGGGCTGGGGCTGGGGAGGGCTTCCCCTCCACTGATCAGGAAGGAGAAAGAAACAGAACACTTGCTTGTCATCTTTGGGTCCTAAGGTCAAGTGATTCCTCTGGCAGGTAACTTGAAGGTATCAACTCAGTGAGTCATTCCCTATCACCATCCTGTGAAATTCCCAGGCTTCCAGGTTTAGACCTTTCTCCTCCTTGAAGCTGCTGGTCTCCAGGATGGGATCAGCTTTTGTTTCTCTTGTTTTCCACATAAGACTCACTTATTTGAGCATTCCTTCCCCTCCCTAAATGTTGGATTAAGCAAGGGTGTTAGTGAGCGTGTGGCCGCAGGTTGAGCAGTTTTTCTAATCTGGTATAATTAACCATTAGGGTTGTGTGTAGGTCCTTATCAGCTGAATGCTTCTCTCTCACCTGGGCCCTAACCCAGGTGGGGAGAAACGGTGAGTGAAGAGAGAAGTGGTAATTAATTATACCCCTCTGCCCCAACCAATATTACCATAGTTCACATTTATTTAGTTTTTCCTCTGTCCCAGGGTGCATTTTCTCATTTAACTCAATGCTGGGAGGTGGTGTTATTATTAGTATTCCCATTTTATGAATGATAAAACCGAGGCATGGCAACATCCCTGGCAAGAGATGAAGCTGAGATTTGCTCCCATGCTCCTAACCTATTGCCTTTCGTCCCTTCCATATCATAAATAACACCTGAACTTTTTGGGTGTATAAATTGTAGCTTGAGCTTTCAAGCTACCCTATGCTGTCTCTCATTACTGAATATGTACCTATCATTACTTCCACAATATTTTATTTTAGTAATTGAATGCCTTTTAACACTATTTATAGTGACTTTTTGTGTACAAATTTCTGTTTTTATACAGTTAAATCTATTCTTATTTTCCTTTATGACTTATTCCATCATAACTTTTCTGTTCTTGCCTTTTGTATTTTTGTCTTTGCCTAACCCAATGGATTGTCATCTGCATTTTACTTCACATTCCTATGGTTTTATTTTAAAAGTATATCTCTTACAATCCAGAATTATTTGGTATAGGCGAGCCATTCAAAGGTGTTTCTTTTTTTTTTTAAATAAAAAAATCAGTTGAGTCAGTGGCACCCTTTCTTCACTGATTTATGATACACGTATCTGTTCTTAGTCTCTGATTTTCTCTACTGCACTCTATGTTGATTTTTCTCTAATCACCCTGTTTTTGTTTACTTGTTGAAGTTTTATAGTATATTTTAATATTCAGAAAGATTAAACCCCTCATTGCTATTATTTTTAGAAACAAATTTATTATCATCAGGTGATATTCTTCCATATGCATTTAAAAACGACTTAAGTTTCTGTCCTAAAATCTTTTAGGGAATTTAATTAGGATATATTTATATTTGCACCTCAACTTGGGAATATTTAATATTTTTATAAATTTTTTCAATCTAGGAACATTTGATTTATTTATTTTTAGTATTTTTTGAGTGTCTCAAAAGTGCTAAATTCATCTTCATGGAGGAGGCATTTTGTTTTTTGTTTAGGTTATTTCTGCTACTTAAATTTTTTGAGGCTATTGGGAATGGAATCATATAAATAGTTATTAAGATTTAAGATTGTTTAAAATAAATCATTGCTGGCATATACACATTAAAAAATACTTATTTTGTTTGTGGCCTCTTTATTGAAGTCATTATTTTTAAAGATTTTTCTTCCATCCTCTTGAGTAGTCTATGTATAATTATGTCATTTAAAATAATGATGATTTTTGTCACTTACAATTGTTACATATGTTTCATTTTTATTTCATTAACTACAACTTCCAGAAAAATGTTAAATAAAAGCAGTCGTAATAGACATCTTTATTTTGTTTCTGGTTTTAATGGGAATGTTTGTAAGATTATATTGTAAGTTATAATGTCGCTTGTTATTTTAGGATACATATTTAATAGACTTAAATATATTTTAATTGATAGATTTAAATTAGACAGTTAATAAACAACAAATAGATGTTGAATTTTATTATATTGTTTTTCTTTGCCCTACTTATATTTTCAAACATTAAACTATCCTTGCATTTTTAGAATAATACCACTTTGATGTGTTGGGAGGCAATTCTCCCTGGGTCTCTCACAGTTTCATATATCTTGTGAGCAGAGGCACTGACTGCCCTTTGTTCCAGAGTATCTTTTCAAGAACGGAGATGGTCTTTCCCTACAGAACAAAGGGCAGGTTTGCTTATAGCCTTGAAGACATAGTGTCTGCCTCTGGGAGCAAACAGCAGGCATGCTTACTATAATAAAGATAATGTCTCCCTTTGGGGCAGTGGCCAGATGCTTACTGCCCATTTCTGAAGAATCAAGTTTCTGAAACTCAGAGTTTCTCTCCTAAATGCAACACACTGAACATGCAAGCATCTACCTGGGCCCATACTGCCAGCCCTGAGAATGGAGGGCAAAGGGCAATGACACACACAATGATGCTTGGGCTGCTTCCTGCGCTATAGGTAATAGCACCCTTTGTTTCTGACCCCTACTAAGTCTCGTTTCTTCTGCCACGTGAAACTGGGGCAGGCTGTCTCATCAGTTGGTGAGGAGGGTAAAGGCTCATATCCTTCACCGTACTTACTGTTTGAGAGATTCCATTTTCTAAAATTTACTTATGAACTTATATCTATACTCGAAAGTAATATTGGTTTATAATTTTTCCCATGCTATATTTATTAGGTTTTTTTGGCTATACAAGCTATAAAAGGAATTTAAAAGTTTTTCATTATTTTTCTGTGCTGAAGTGGTATGTATGACATGCAGACTAAGACTTGAAAATAGTTTTTTAGAAAAGATAATTTTGATTTAGAAACCTTATGGGAATTAACCTTTTCCCCCAATTTCTTTCCACTGGCAAAGGTTTATTAAGTTTAGTGGTCCTTACTGAGTTAATGTCATCTATTTATATTTTCCCAGAAAATCAGTGAAGTTTGAAAATTTAATAGTGTATGGTATTACACAACTTTAAGAGAGTCTCTGATATCTATAGTTATAATCTGATTTCTCATTTTATGAATTTGTTGTTTTAAGCACTTTTTAACATTTTTTCTAGACTTGCTAGAATATGTCCAGCTATTATATATTTAGTGTTTGCTTTCATTATTCTTTGCTTTCATTTTGTTATTTACTTTCTTCTTCAAAAATATGTTTTTATTTTCTAAAATTTTAAATTTAATGACCATATTTTTCAGACCATAAGATGCACCTAGGTTTTAGAGGAGGAAAATAGGAAAAAAATTTTGAAGCCCAAAAATGTGGTAAAATATTTAATAACATAAATAACATAATATTTCACCAACATAAATGTAAACAGAACTCAACAGCAGCATTAACAACCATTATTCCTCCCAAATTTGGGGGGGAAATGAGCGTCTTATAGTGCAAAAAAGCTTAGTTTTCTTATTTGTGTTACTTCTGACCTAATAAAGTAGGCATAGACGTACTTTTTCCCATGAATAGTTTTATATCCATTCTGTAAGTTCTGATATATAATGCTCTAATAATTATTGTTTTCTCACCAATTTTTTTATCACAATTTTTATCTTCTCTTTGTTTGAGTTACTTACATATGTTCTCTAATTTACAAATGAATAGTTTCCTTGTTTTAAACTTTGTTTTACTATGTTTTAGTTGATTTTATTATAGTTGGACAATGTAGGTTATATACTTTTCCATTCTGGATTTTATAAAATTTTTATTTTTGTTCTATTACATGATTAACTTCTAAAAATATTCTGAAGATGTTTTCCAAACATATGTGCCCATAGAAGGGCATAAACTTAATAATGATTATACCCCTTTAAATTATTAGTTAAATCTGCTTTCTATTAGGCTTACCTGATTTATCAAGGAAAAGTTTCAAGATCTGTTGTGCCTGACAGTTTTTCCCCAATATATCAAAGAGTTTGCTTCATGCAGGTTAATGGTACTTACTAGGCGCATAAGAGTTTCTACCTATTTACTTTTGCTGTGAAGTCTGTCTTTTTTAAGCACTCCGTATTCACATTATTTTTGCCTTGTGCCTTTGTCTACTTTTCGTGCTATTAATCTCCTCATTTAAATAAACATGGTAGATCCTTACCCATCTTTTAATCTATAGGTATATTTTAAATCCAGATATAGTTGAATTTTGTTTCTTAACCCAAATTGGTAGTCTTGATCTTTTAATAAAGAACTTAAATTTATTTGTATTTATTTTCATAAATGATGTTTTTGCTTTTTTCTCATCTTTTAGGATTTCTCTTTCTCTGCTACTTTGCCAATGCTTTTGTTGTTTTGTTTTATATATGAACTGTTTCCTTTGCTCTGTTTTTTCTTCTTATGATAGAATGTTACCTGTGTTTCCTTAAATCTTATTTAATGTATATAATCCTATATTTCTCTAATCATGCCAAGAATAAAACAATCTATTGACCTCTTTCTTTGTTAGGTGATGACATTAGTATGCATCAACCATTTTCTTGTTGTCATAAAAATAATTTTAAGTATTAACCGTGGGACAGCCCTGAGACCTTTGCTTAATTTCAGGAGCGAGTCAATATGGCTAAAATTATAGAAAATGTTTCTTTGGAATCTTAAATTTTCAATATCAGTCCAAATGCATTCTTATAGTAACAAAATTACTAAAATCTTAGAGATTTGAAGTGACTTAACTCTAGGTCCCAAAACTAGTTGGTGGCAATATTAGGCATTATTAGACCTAGAAATTTGCTCTCTTGATCCCCAAGCCAGTACTCTTTCCAGTGCATTATATCTTTTACTGGTAGCTGTTGAGACATTGTGCAAACCTGGTTATTTAGGGTTGAGGAGGAGTGGGTCAAAGAAGAGAGCTCCACAGTTTCGGGAAAGGCATGATGGCAGAGGATGAGTGTTTGATTTAGAAAGGAGACAATACACAGCTTATCAATTAAATGTAAAACAAAAATGCAAGCTTTTCTTGTTGGCTCTGTCTCCTCACTTAGGAGAGGACTTAGGTAGAGCCTTTATCTGGCTGCCCTGTGCCCTAGATTTTTGTTCACTTTTATTGTGTTTTGTTCACTTTCATTGCTGTTAAGAAAGCCATCTGGTGAAATATTTTAGACTTAGGTTGATATTTAACATGTAAAACAGGCTGATTTCTAGAGTGAATACTCAGCCACCAAATGAAATTTAACAAATAAGGAAGGCATTAACTAAATTATAATCCAAATAGCATCTCGCTGGGATACTTCCTGACTGACATGAAGGTGCTGGTCAATTTTCATTTAGTTCAGAAATATAACTTTTGGGGACATCAGCCCAGGAAAGCTCTGGCATTAGAAAATAGGCCAGTTTTTTTTCCACCTCCTATCAAGGGCTTCCGAACTTGGCTCAATGGACTTAATGATATGTACCCTCAGGGAGGCAAAGGGGAGTGGAGCTGATGCTGGGCAAGATACCTATGGTTCAGCTTTCAGGAACATGGATATACCCTTTGATACAAGGAGATTTTTTTTTCTTCTAATAACAAATAGGTGTTATCTTTTTCAATGTTACTTCCTCATCTCTCAGAAACCAGCAGGGTGTTCATGGGCCCCTCTTCTGATGCCAATCACAAATCCTGGGCCACTCATATGTGGGGCTGGCTGATTATAAATGAGGGGTTCCCATTAGAATGACTCATGGAACTCCAGAAAATAAATGCTTATGTGCTACATGGAAGAGATGCGTAGGGCAAAGTGTGGTGGGGGAGGAGCATGGAGTGTCCGTACCTTCTCCAGGCCTGTCACCTGAGCAGCACCTGGGTGTGTTCACCAACCGGGAAGCTTTCCAAAGTTCATTGTTCAAGAATGTCTATAGAGCTCAATTCCCAGCCTTCCTCCTCCCCCTCCTGGAGGTTGGTGGGCGGGCCTGAAAGTTTTAACCACCTAATCGCACGGTCTTTCTGGTAGCCAACCCCATTCTGAAGTCATCTAGGGGCCCTACCTTAAATTATCTCATTAAAATAAACTCAGGTGTGTTGGAAAGGGATTCCTTATGAATAAACACATTCCTTTCACTTAGGAAATTGTAAAGGTCTTAGAAGTTCTGTGCCACGAACCGAAGACAAAGACCAAAGATCCTACGTTTTCGTGTAACCCTCTGGGCAGAGCATTGAGGTTATTGGTTATACCAGGACACGCAGTTTATCAATAAGGGTTGTTCTTTTTCTACAGAACCCAATAAATACCTGATGAAATATTGAGATTAGAAGATCTAGAAGAGATATGTGACATTGTTCTTATAATTTCTGAAGCTATAAAGGAGAGCATCAGGGTCTTTTTAAAGACTATATTGCTCCTATATATTTCACCTATTTCTCTTTTTAATATATTTTATTGATTATGCTATTACAGTTGTCCCATTTTCCCACCTTTATTCCCCTCCACCCTGCACATCCCTCCCATCCACATCCCACCCCCACTTTAGCTCATGTCCATGGGTCATACAGATAAGTTCTTTAGCTTCTACATTTCCCATACTATTCTTAACCTCCCCCTGTCTGTTTTCTACCTACCATTTATGCTTCTGATTCCCTGTACCTTTTTCCCCTCTCTCCCCCTTCCACTGCCCCGCTGATAACCTTCCATGTGATCTCCATTTCTGTGATTCTGTTCCTGTTCTAATTGTTTGCTTAGTTTGTTTTTGTTTTTGTTTTAGGTGTGGTTGTTAATAACTGTGAGTTTGTTGTCATTTTACTGTTTATATTTTTTATCTTATTTTTCTTAGAGAAGTCCCTTTAACATTTCATATAATAAGGGCCTGGTGATAATTAACTCCTTTAACTTGACCTTGTCTGGGAAGCAATTTATCTTCTCTTCCATTCTAAATGAAATCTTTGCTGTATAGAGTAATCTTGGATGTAGGTCCTTGCCTTTCATAACTTGGAATACTTCTTTCCAGCCCCTTCTTGCCTGCAAGGTTTCTTTTGAGAAATCAGCTGAGAATCTTATGGGAACTCCTTTGTAGGTAACCGTCTCCTTTTCCCTTGCTGCTTTTAAGATTCTCTCATCTTTAATCTTGGCTAATGTAATCATGATGTGCCTTGGTGTGTTGTTCCTTGGGTCCAACTTTTTTGGGACTCTCTGAGCTTCCTGAACTTCCTGGAAGCCTATTTCATTTGCCAGATTGGGGAAGTTTTCAACTTCTTGCTCTTCCTCTTCTCCTTCTGGCACCCCTAGGATTTGAATGTTGGAGTGTTTAAAGTTGTTCTGGAGGTTCCTAAGCCTCTCCTCATATTTTTGAATTCTTGTTTCTTCATTCTGTTCTGGTTGAATATTTTTTTCTTCCTTCTGGTCCACACCATTGATTTGAGTCCTGGTTTCCTTCCCATCACTATTGGCTCCCTGTACATTTTCCTATATTTCACTTATCATCACCTTCATTTGTTCACCTAATTTGCGACCATATTCAACCAATTCTGTGAGCATCCTGACTACCAGTGTTTTGAACTGCACATCTGATAGGTTGACTATCTCTTCATTGCTTAGTTTTATTTTTTCTGGAGCTTTGATCTGTTCTTTCATTTGGGCCTTTTTTGTGTGTGTGTCTCAGTGTGCCTGTTATGTATAACAGGTGGAGCCTTAGGTGTTCACCAGGGTCGGGCAACCCATGTTGCTGCTTTGTGACAATGTATGAGAGGGAGTGGTCCAGGAAGGAACAATGCCGCTTGCTCTGCTCTCTGCCAGTTTTCAGGCACTTCCCCCACTTCCCCTAAGCAAATTGGGCCTTTCTGGAGCTGATTCCCAGGTGGGTGGGCTTGTGTATGTCCTAGGACCCTGTGGGTCTCTCCAGCGAACTCTCCTGTGAGGCTTGGAGTTTCTCCTGCTGCTACCACACCCCCCACAGGTGTTTTCAGTCAGAGGTTTGAGGCTTTATTTCCCCGTGCTGGAACCCTGGGTTGTGTGGTCTGTCTTGCTTCACAGTGTTCCTCCCGGTTTATCTGCATGTGAATGTGGGACCACCCGGTCTGCAAGCCACCGCCTTGCCGTGAGTCCTCCCTGCCTGGCTGCCCTTCTCTGCCCCATCCTACCGGTCTGGGTGATGTTTCTTCTTTAACTCCTTGGTTGTTGGACTTCCATACAGTTAGATTTTCTGGCAGTTCTGGTTGTTTTTTGTTTTTAAATTTGTTGTTGTCCTTCTTTTGGTTGTGCTGGAAGCACCGTGTGTCTCCCTACACCTCCATCTTGGCTGGAAGTCGATAAAGCTCACCCATTTATTTACACACCTCTTTCTGCAAAGGTGTTTATTGTGTTTTGCTGTTTGTATTTAAATAATTAGTAAACATTCCACAGATAGTGTTATTTGGTCCATTTTGAAGATAATACTCAACAAAGAATTACAGCATTTTGCCATGTATAGTGCATACTTTTTTGCTCAAATTTTTGAGGGAAAAAATAAGGATGCACATTTTATGTGATTATAATGATTATATACCATGGGTATAATAATCCTGTGTATATTGCACACAAAATCTTGGCCGCACATTTTACACAGCAAAATACAGGTGCTCAAGATTACACACAAAATATCTCTCCAAACTGGCAAATAATCTGCATGTATTTACCTACTGGCTTGCACAATCCTTAAATTTTAAAAATGATGACACTGGATATGTGCCTACACAACCTTCAGCCTTTTACATATAGTATCACTGGTCCTTGGGTAAATATTTGTGCTCACTATGATGAACTGAGTGGTATTTATTACGCTTTAACAAATGACTCATTCTCTTCTGGCTGCTGGCATCCTTTCCAGCACAACTTTAGCTGGGCTTGACAATATGGAAAGCAAGTATAACTCATTTCTTGATACTGGATGTTATTGTTTTCCTTTCAAATATCTCCACTCCATTTTGCCTGTTTGTGTTCAGTTTAATTAGTGAGATTGTCATGATGCCAGCTCAGCAGACCTAGCTACTGGGGTATATGACCACAGTATTGGGCCTAATTGACCATATCTTTTCTTGACTTGGGACAATTCTCAACTGGAATGTGATGCCATTGCTAGGTGGGTTAACTCTATTGCTTTCTAGACCTTCACTTCTGTATTAAAACTGATGCCATGAGGACTATCAATTTTTTCTATAATAAAACAATTTGTAAAATCTGCAACCCCCCTTTTCCATCTGTCCCCCATGTGATACTATATGGACAAGAAAGTCAAATTTGGCATACTACCTACAGCTCTACCTTGCCAATGCACGTGCCTCATCAGGCGTAGGCCTTAGTGCAGGCTCTGACCAGTCCTGTACTCTCAGGGCACAGCGATTTTGCCAACCCTGTAAAGGGATCTGAAGCAGTGATCTGAGAACCTGACTGCTCGCCTCAAAAAGCTGAAGAGTGTTTAAAAAATATAAATTCTCAAGTTGCAACCAGATCAACTGAATCAGAATCTCAAGGATCCTAGAACCTGAGATATAAAAGAGCTGTTAAAGTAATAACAATGTTGCTGGGCTCCCAGTGGAAAGAACCACTAGTGTAGAGGCTCTCGAATGCTGGCAGCGTGTACATGCTAAATAGTGACACCTTGGATTTAGAAGGAACCCTTTCAGCTTCTCTCTCATTCTGTGGGGAGGAAGTAGAGGTCTTGGCAGGTCACGCTACATGTCTAAGTACACACAGTTAGTCAGTGAGAATTGTGAATTGTGAAAACCAAAAGCAAAGCCAAATCCGAGTGCTCCAATTCTTAACTCAGACTCCTTTTCTCTAAATTAAGCTATCTTTGAATATTTTCATAGTGTTTCCTTTTATAAGTTCAATATTTTCCCTCAGGAGAGGTAACCTAAATATAAGTTAAATATCTTTTTTGCCTGAGCATTAGTGCAAAAATGGAGTTTGAGAAGCAATGGGTTAACTGAACAATGTAGCTTTACCATGTGTGTAGCTGACAAATGTCAACTGATTATTGGAAAAGTCACTTGTAGGGCCGGTAGGTGTGAGCCCAGGCTGGTGCACCGAGAGAGATGGAGGAACAACATGAAACCACCATAACTTTGTCAGACGTACAGGCTCAAGGTCGAGTCCTGACTCAACTCTGTGTTTCTAGGCAATCCTAGGCCTCAGTTCTGGATCTATTAAATAGGTATAATAGCTTCTTTTTATAGTTCTTGTTAGATTACGTAAAATAATATATGAATGGTGCCTGGTACCTAGTAACTAATAATAAGTTCTCATTTATGGAGTGCCTATTTCAATTCCTGCCACTGACAGAATATTAAAACTTATGTTAGTCCTGTGAGTAGGTGTTATAATTATTCTAGTATTAAAGATGAGACCTGAGAGTCTGATATTCACTAGCCTGCCTGGGGTCATGGACATATTTAGAGGCTGACGCTGGAGTTCAGTGTATGTTAAAAGCCCTAGGTTTCATGACAACTATTCTGTCTTTCAGTAAATGACAGCTCTGACCAGTGTGGCTCAGTTGGTTGGGGATCTTTCTGCAAAGCAAATGGTCCCCAGTTCGATTCCCAGTCAGGGCACTTGCCTGTGGGCTGGCAAGTCAAGTGATTGATGTTTCTCTCTCACATCAGTGTTTTTCTTCCTCGCTTTCTCTGTCCCTTCCCTTCTCTCTAAAAATAAATAATAACATCTTTAAAAAAAAGACAGGTATCATTATTACCCCCATCCTCACTCAGAAGTCATATGACTTAGAGGGCAAGCAGGTAGTTTAGGAGCCAGACTCAGGTTTTAATCCAGTTTTGTCTATTTCAATAAATGAGAGATAGCTTCCTGACCTTGTGTGAGCACCTCAGTTTCTCCATTCTTAGATTTCCTCATGCGTAAAAGGAGGACAGGAAGCTAGTTTACAGGTTTTTTTGTGAGGATACCCAGTAAATATCAATACGTCTTTTGCTTTTTTGCACCTTAGTCAGCATAATATGCTCAGAGTGGATGAATGCTGGGTCATGTCTTGACCCTGTTTTGGAAGGTTGTGTAGAGGGCGATTTTAGAACTTTTTCTGAATCTGAGATGCTATTGCAGTAAAGGGGGATGCTGAAGGGGGATGGAAATAAGGATGGCCAGAGTTGGTTCCTCCAGCCAGAGTTGGTTTTTCCCTTAGCAGGGAGAGGATCCTTTCAGGTTCTATGGCCCTGAAAAACCTCTGGAGCTTCACAAGTGGTAGATGAAGATGGTCCCAATCTGAACCCCGCCTGTGATGCGTTGGGCAAGCACTCTCACAGAGAAGGGTTTTATGGACTTTTGACTGCTCTGCAGAATGGAGCCCAGCTCTCACGGGGCATTAGAGGGGCAGCCAATGAGGAGACAGCCCCGAGGTGTGAGAGCTGGGGTACTGGACCTTTCATTGCATAGTGTCCATGCAAATTTTGGAGCATGAAAGCAGATGCTGCAAGTGATACCAAGGGATGCTTGTGTGTGTGAATACCTACATGTTTATATGCTTTTAGCTTTTTCTCAAACTCATTCCATTTTGGAAGCTGAATGCAAATATTATAGCTTAAAACATTCACGAGACTGCTTCTCATTTGCTCTTTCCCATAAAAACCACGAACTAAACCACACTCGTCTGAAGACATTAGCTTTCTTTTTGATACTAAATCTAAGGAGTGACCTTTTAAAGATGATCTTTATATATTTTAGCTTTCTGAGGGGAAAAACTGTCATTAAAAATATGAAACACCACTATATTTTAGTTCAGTAACCTGAAGTTTGACAAATTTGCCACAATCCCAGCTTTCCTAACAGAAGCAGTGCACGGGTCTACTTCTAGGCCTTTATAGCACTGTGTTCTTTGTCATGGAAGAAAGTATTTAACACTGCTTTTATCCCCCTCCTTTATGCTCATTGTACTCCTCATCCTGTGCCAGGATCAGGCTGACCCCCAGCCGGAGGGTAGAGTTTCTATCACAAGCTAGCTGTTTCCTGCACCCTCCCGCCTCACCCAGGAGTCATATGCTTGATTGAGCTGTGCTTTACTTATTGGAGTTAAAATACATCCCACTACATGTCAACATTTTACTAAAGCATATTCTTATACTTTTATTAACAAGCACTGCTTGAATTCAGTACCGAATGAAGTCTACATTTATAGGACAGCAATTTTACATGCCTGTGAATACCTGGATGTCTAGAAATATCGGGTATGTGATGAGCTGAATTTACAAAGTTGATAAAAACTAGATGATTATTTCAATTGCAAAGGAATCTCTTCATTTCATTCAAATATTTCTTTAAAAGTAGTAATAATGTCTTATGTATGCATAGAGGGAAAGGCTTTGCCAGTGTTTTCATAACATTAGCTCATTTGCTCCTCTTAACACTCCTGTGAACTAGGTGGGCAGTGACTATTATCTGCATAATTTATGGATAAGAAAAATACAAAGCGTCCTTAGCACATTTGAAATGTAATTACCTTTACACAAATCAACTCATTACCACTTTACCATGCATAATCCATTGTTAAAAGTATGCCTACCTACCTTTACTTACATGTATGGCCGGTTAGTGTCCTGGTTATCTCTCACTGTGTAACAAATTACCCCAACACCTAGTTGCTTAAAAGATTATTGTATTATATCTCACCGTTTGTTGGTTAATAGTTTGAATAGGGTTCAGTTGGGTGATTCCTCTCTTCCTCATGGAGTCAACAGAGATGACTTGGGATACTCAGCTGACAGATGAGCTGGTCTCGAGATTCTACGATGGTTTCATTGACAAACTCAGTGCCCGGGCTTGAAGACTGATCTCGGCTTGACTATCAGAACTCTTACACATCGTGTCTCCAACATCGTACAGGGTCGTTGGGGACTCAGGGCTTCCACATACGCCACTCCATGAGAGCACAAGTGGAAGTTTGTCTATCTGAGGGCCTGGCTCAGTCCAACAACTGACCCAGAATCACTTCTTCCATATTCTGTTGATCATAGCAAATTATAGAGCCCACCCAGATTCAAGGGCAGGAGGTATACAACCTACTTCTCAATATAAGAGGTAGCAGAGAGTTTGTGTTCCTCCTTAAACTGCCCACATCCATTCTTTGGCTGATTATTCACATTCCTTTCCTAAGCAAAGATACCTTCACAGTATCCAAAGAACCCTTTGGATTCTCATTGTATGAAACATCAGGACCCAAGTTCAATATCCATGATCTTGCCATCTGAATCACGTACAAGTGAGACTCTCCTGGTGTATTTCTTTGACTAAGAGTCCTTCAACCCAAAGACTTGTGAACTAAAGAAACAGATTTTTTTTTGCCCTCCACCCCTAACATACAATGTCGAGACATGTAAGACAAATGCAGGGGGCATTGTCACTCAAAAATGGAGAGAACAGAAAGCACAGAACAGACCCTAGTCTATAGCACTTCTGAAATCTTGCTGGCCGTATGTTGACATTCTTTGATATGGTTTCAATTCTGCTTCATAGAAATTATACAGTCATATAATACAATAATATTAATAATTACTTATTATAGTTTATTTTCAGCTTACTTTTCTCTACCTGTATTATATCATATATGCCTAAAATTTTTAAAAAGACACTTTTAGCATTCTTTACAGAAATAAAAAAAAATTCAACCCAGTTATACAGTCTATTTTCTATTTGCTACATTGCCACAGGCAAGGGTTTGCCAAAATTCCTGCCACTTTGTAACCAGAGTCACTTTTTCTCCAGGCTTCAATAGCAATGACTAAGTATTCACCAGCAGTCTCCCTGAGGCCCTGCCAGCTTTCACTAACCCGTGTCCACAGGGTCTTTCCAGCTTTCCCTCCGTCTGGTTCCAAAACCACTGCTCCAAGTTCTCAGGCTTTGTTATGGTAGCACTCCACTTCCAGATATCAAATTCTGTTCCTGTTAGCTATTGCTGCATAATAAATGACCCCTCAACTTAGTAGCTATAACAACAATGATTTTATTATACGGGGATTTTATTACTCAGGAATTCAGGATGGCTTAGCTCAGCAGTGTTCTGTTCCATGCTGAACTGAACGAGTTTACTCAGTGGTCTTCCAGTGGTGAATGGGCTTGTCTGCAGGGGTCAGGGTGGCTTCGCTTACGTGATTACCACCATGGCAGCGTTGCCTGAAATGTGGGGATCGGTGGAGACTGCTGACTAGAGTGTCTACACTTGGCCTCTCTAATGTGGTGGCTTCAGGGTAGTAGGACTTCTTATAGAGAGACACAGGGTTCCCAGAAGGGTATGAGTTAGGGTATGTAAACTGTCAGTTTCTTAAATGCCAGTTCTGGAATCTGGCCCAGCTTTACTTTTGCTATATTTTATTGACCTGACTAACAATCACAGAGGCACCTAAATTCAAGGGCATGGGATATAAATCCTTCTCTCCATGAGAACTATGTCAAGAGTTTTATATAAAAAATGTTTAGTTTTTCATTTTGTATTATTTACTGATACTTATAGGACTGACTGACTCAAAACTAATTCAAGATTAGCAATTCAAGCTATTGTTTCCATTCCCCCATTACTTGGCTATGTGTGAGCAGAGGGAAATAGTCTTCAGGTTTTAGTTTCCATCATAGGCAAAATGGAGGTGTGGATAACTGTGGGCACCCACAAGCTCAAGGGGATGTTACACCTGTTTAAAAAATAAGTATTCACAAAAGGATATTCTAAAGTGCTCTAGGAAATAGAATAATAAATTATTATAACAAATTGCACCATTATAAATTCATCACATTTTGCTAATAAGGGAGAAAATTGGGTCTCTCTATTGTGTAAAATTAACAGAGTCACATAGAAACTCTGGTGTACACACACCACTCACACTTCAAACACAAAATTTCATGCCATAGAGTATGTTTCTTCTGTTTTTTTTCCTGGGTGTTGAGCAATGTACATTTTCTCACTGAGTCTTTACAGCACCTCTTGGAGATAGGTGCCATTATTAACATCTTAATCACGTTTCCTGAGACATTTTTGTTCTGAAGTTTAAATTCTAACACACCTTTTGCATATTTATACACAATACATCTTAAGAGAATCTAATCAAAACTTTAGTAGAGTCTGTAGGGGTTTTGTTTAAATTCTACAGAAATCTTACCTTTTTATTTTATACAAATTTTCTTGCAAAATGAGATAAAACAGATTTATGAAGATATCAAAATGATATAACTAAGGGGAGAGAAAGAGTAAAAGAAGCAGAAGAATTAGCAGAAGCTAGTTTTACTTGCAGAAGCCAGAAGAAAGGTGAGGTGTTGCTGTTATGGGAGGGGCGTGGGCTGGAGGCCAGGCTCATGGACCTGCTATGCTATTAACTAAGAAATTAGGTGTGCACCCTTGAAAAGTTTCTTCTCCATTTTCCACCAAAGTTTCCTTTTGTGTCAAGTAAGAGGGTGGAACAAGATGAATTCTAAAACCATCTCAAGTTTCATATTCTCTTATCACTCAAGGAAGGTGGATGAAACACTAAATATCCATAAACAAACTACTTATCGAGGAAGTGAAGATGCAGACCGGAAGACAGGTTTAGAAAATGAGAGAAAAAAACAAACAATCCCTTGGCAATAGTAAGTAGTAGAGTGACCACAGAGACTGAAAAACAAATCACAGACATGGACAGAAATAAAAATTTAAAAAAGTAACACTGAGCCTAGCCATCAAGAAGGCAATTTGCCCCCCCACCAAAAGTTTCATTTCTTTCAGCAATTGTTTGGTTGAATCTTCTATGTACTTGACCCTATTCTAGGCATTTGGGATGAAGTAAATAAAAACCCCAAAATTCCTATCTGCATGGAGCTTACCTTCTAGGCTGGTGATGCAGGCAGTAAAATACATGGCTTGCTAAGTGGTAAGTAGAAGAATAAAGTGGGGAAGGAGGGTTGAACATAGTGGGTGGGGTTTGCAATATCAGACAGGGTGACTCAGGAGGCCTCACTGAATAAAGTTCTGAGAGAAGTCAGCACCAGAGCTGTGGTGACTTTGCTTCCTATTTCATGGAGAAAGTGCAGGGGCATTCCATGCTGAGGACCCAGCGAGTGCAGCAGTGCTGAGATCACAGCATGCCTGATGTGTTTGAAGAATAAGTAGGAAGTTGGTATAGCCAGTGGGGTTGGAGTAAATGAGGATGAGAGGAGTAGGAGGGGAGAGCAGAGGAAAGACTCTGGAAAGAGGGTGAGCAGAGAGTGCCATCTGACATGTTCTAACAAAATACTTTTGTTGCTCTGGAGAGAGTCGACTAAAAAAGGTCAAGGACAGAAACTTGAACTAAGAGTTCCCAATTGCTGAGATGGGAAAGACTGTGGAAGGAGCATTTTTCATGGAGGTGGTGGAGCTATTTTGAGTTCAGTTTTTGACGTATCAACTGTTAGGTGCTTAGTAGGTCTAATTCATGTATGTATCATATGTTATGGATACATGATTCTGGATTTCAGGGGAGAGAGCCAGGCTGGAAGTATAAATGCAGTAGAGTCATAAGATTGGATCGGTTTCTCAACAAAGTAAGCATGGATAGAAAAGAGATAGGGTCCCAGGTCTAAGCCCGGGGAGTCCCAGGCAGAGATGAGGAGAAACATCAAGAGTAGTCAAAGAGGAGTATCCAGAGAAGTAAGGATAAAACCAAACAAACTGCCTTGGACGCTCAGTGACAAAAAAAAGTGTTTCAAAGAGGAGACAGTAGCTATGTCCCATCTAATGACTGGTTAGGTAACAGGAAGACTGAGAAATGACCACAGGCTTAGCAAAGGAGAGGGTGTTAGGACCTTTCAAAGAGTTTTATCATAAAAGGGATATGAGAAAGGAGAGTAGCTAGAAGGGAATTGTAGTAAAGGGAGCTTTTTAATAATATATGAGAAACCAAGTTTGAATGTTGAAGAGAGTGATCAAATAGAAGAGAGAAAATTGCTGGAGCCGTTGCCTTTTAGCAGGTGTGTGTGCTGGGATTCAGTGGCACACAGAGGGGTTGGTCTTGTTAGGAGAGTGGCTAGGCGACAAGGTTGAGTAGATGGGTACAGAGGCAGGTAGGGGGGTGGATGTGGTGGCGGCTGAGTGAAGTTCTCGTGAGTGCCGCCATCTTCTCAGTGAACGGGGAAGCAAACGTATCAGCCCAGAGTGAGGATGGCAACGTTGTTCAGAGGTTTGAAGCTGGAGGAGTGGGTATGAAATAGTCGTCTAGGGGAGCAGGAGAGTTACTGGACTAGAGATATACAGTTTAATTGCTGTAAGGTATTCCGAACATCTGTAAGGTGAACACTTTGACTTTCTGAAGTCAGATATTGCTGTTTTTCTCAAACTGGTATTTTCACTGTAAGATATCATCGGATCACCAACTAAGAGGAGCCAAAAGAAAGCCTAGAAGTGAATAACTGTCTGAAGATGCAGTCGATAGAACATAACCACTTCTTCTAGAACACTACCAATGTTTTCCCGGGATTTCTTTTCTTAACTCCCTTCCTCAGCCCTCTCCCCTATGATCCCCTTTCTTATGTGCTGAGATACAGGTAGATTATCTGGCGATGGATTTCAGGAAGCAGAACCATTTGTTTTACTTTTGCAGTGGCCAGCTTTTTCTGTTATTCTCTGGTAGTAGACAATCCCCAGTTCTTGGAGGCTTAGAAGAATCGAGATTTATTTCTCTTCTGTGTTACATGTTGGCTGTAGGTCAGTTGTTGTTCTGTTCTATGTATCTTCATTCTGGAATTAAAGTTGAAGGAGTCCATATTTAGATCATGCCTTACTCTGGGCAGATGGAAAGAGCAATGGCAGAACTACACAGTGGTTTTTCAAGCTTCTACATGGAAGTGGTAATTGTCACTTTTGCTCACATTTCATTGGTTAAAGAAAGTCATTTGGCTAAGCTTGATGTCAATGGGATGGGAAGTACAAGGTTCTTTTAGGGAGGAACAAATAGTTTGGAACAATTATATAATTAGCCACAAACTTTTCCATGTGTGGCAAGAGAAATCCTTCTCAAGAAACACAGTGGGTCAAATTACTTCATTCCAAACATGACTGACATTCAGCCCCCAGGAGTAACCTCAGGGTGATTAGACACTTGGGATGAATTTTTGGATGCAGTTTTATGTCTGGCTATATGGGTTAGATTATTTTGCTTTAGAATTTAGAAACTGTCTTACCTTCAGGGAGGCAGATCAGGTATTTCATCATGTACATTATAGGTATTATATTATAACATCAAAAGCAACCATGTCAAATTTTACAAAATGCATCTTACAAGCTTGAAGAGAGAGTGCCATCCAGAACTGTTTTTTGAGACCTTCTTCAGTTCCATGAGCAAATTTATAATAATATAAATATAACATAGTATAAGAGCTCTGGCTGCAACTCAGTAAAATAAAAATCCAGAAAAGGTAGAGAATTCTGTATGTGTTCCTTCTCTAGAAGGAAGCATTTTATAGCCTGATACAGAGCTGGGATATTTCTCCAAGACACTGAATAACCAAGGCCCATGACTCAATACTCCCATGTCAAGTATGGTGCCCTGTGCAAAGCATTTGGCTGTTCTGACTGATTGCCTAGCCGTAGAGATGAGAAACTTGAGACCAGCCACGAGGGTGTCAAGGCTGCAATGGATGCTTGGTGTATTGGTTTAAACACACATGGACCAGGGTCTGTTGCTGTTTGTTCTTTAGTTTCACTTTACTGAGTCTTTTCCTCCTTGTTTATGAATATGAGATTCTGACAGCTGACAAAGGACATTCCAAGAACTTAGCCAGAGCCCAAATTATGCACTGCTGGGGGAATTACTCCTTGTAGAGTTGTCCAATGACCCTGCTCTGGAGAAAACACTCAGGTAATGCATTCCCAGTGGTAGCTCAGTTCCCATCAACTCACCACTGGTGCCCTCATTATGGTGTTTTTCTTTCTTTAGGTTTTAGGGTTTTTTCCCCCTAGTTCATCTCAACCTCCCACCACAGCGAATTTAGTGTCCATGAAGAAGCCTGGGTAGCTATCCCCTGAGACTATGTTAGGTTTATTTTTAGTGCAGGCAGTTTGGAAAAATTACTTTCCTTCTCTGACCGCACCAGGACTGTCTTAACTCTGACTTAGAATTCTAGACTTCTCACCTTGAACTGAGACTGAGAAGGTAACTCATGCCTTTCTCTTAAAGATGGAGCAATAACATTGCAATGAGGATAAAAGATTTGCCAAGAGTTACTCAGACACCCAATTGTAAGAGTGTTTTTCTTTGGTCTGTTGGTCTCAGATCTGTGAAATGTTTAACTGTGTAAAATTGCAAGTTAGTCTGACTAAATTGGACAGATTGCAGGTAAAAACCCCACTCCCTAAATCCCAATTGATCCCCTGAGCCATCCATGTGACTTAAAAATGATATTATTACTATCAAGCTACATGCTCAAAAATTATTTCCCTTGGGAACGCACACCTAACCCAGACGAAAAGATTACTATTTTATTTTACTCACTCCATACCCTTTGTTCTAGGTTTCTTGTTTATTTCTTTCTCCCCATTGTAGGTCTCATTCAAAGTAATATTAAAATGCTTCGCTCTCTGTGGTCTCCGATTTACTATTAGGTTGAACTATTTGAAATTGCCAATATTCAGCTGTTTTGACATCCAAGGGCTGCGATTTCATGTGGTTCAGTCTAACCCAATTAGAATGAGATAGTAAACTTGTAAAAATTCTCATGCTGAAAAGTGCAGATTATTGACCAAGTTAATGGCAACTCATTGACAATATGTAATAGAGTTGAATGCATATCCAAGTTTTAATAAGATCCTTTGTAAAATGAAGGCTAATTATATTAAATGAGAACTTTAATTTGGAAGAGAATTTCAACTTTTGACAAAAAAGGCAGGGGACTGGGATGCCCACACGCATGTTAATGTGCCAAGAGTCTCTGTGTGCAACGGCTCAGCACGCGCAATGTGCTTGTGTGTTAAGAAAATGGGCTCCTCGTTTCACGCATGCACTTTCTTTCCCTTTTGCCCTCACTATCTTCCCTCTGTCGCTTTCCTGGCCAGACTCCTGCAAGCAGTCCAAACTCACTCTGTCACTTTCCCCCTCTTATTCACTGTGTACTATGTTGTAATCTGGTTTCTGTCCCCGACACTCCACTAAAACGATGTTTGCCCAGGTCACTAATGACCCTTGATGGGCAAATTCAATGGGAGCTTTTCTGTCTTCATCTCACTTAACTTTCCTGTTGTATTTGACAGGATGGATCAGGATTTACTTCTTACTATTTCAACCTTGTCCCTGATTTCCATGGTCTCTCCTTCTCTTTATTCAGATGTGTATCCCAGGGCCTCGCCTAACATTGTCACTGGAAAGTATTTGTTTGTGTTTGTTGAATCGATGAATTAATGAGATTACAGCACTTTGTTAATTATTAGTCATTGATCCCCACTTCCAGCAATTTCTCCACCCCACCCTCTACCATATACATTTTTAATATTGTATAACTTGCAAGGTGCTACGCTTCCCATGTTTTTATCTCAGAACTCCCAAGGGGTTGTTTGGGAGCAAAGCAGGCAAAACAGAGGAGACTGCTGGTTCCTTCTCACGTGTCTTCCTCTAAACTGAGCATTATGAATATGCTGGGTCATCAGTCATGTTTTTAGTAGCTCCTTAACTCTTAAGAAAAAAGATTCATGATCTTTCTCTCCTCCCCAGGATGTATCACTTAGAGATCCAATAAAGTGTATGCACAGATAGCAACTTGTTGCTTGCTTAGACACATGACCTGACAAAAAAGATAGGAAAAAAGCCCAACAGAGGACTCCAGGAAAACAAAAGAAATGAACCAACAGAAAATGTGGCATTCAGAGACGCGCTTTATGCATGTTTAATTTCTGTTGTTTTGGTTGGAAAACAGCTGCAGGTGTCCTCTAATTATAACCCCATTTTCACAAATATCAACTGTCATATTTAATCTGTTATAGTCACCATATAGCCTACTGTTACAGCACATTTCTTTCATTACAAATTTAGTAGCAGAGTCTTGAATGCTCAAGCTAACATTCAGGCTAGTCAATTAATGCATTATTTACAAGTTAAATGTTATTAAAAACAGGTTCTTAATTTGCTAATGATTTAGTCGACCCAAGGCAATATTCCAATATTTTTTTATTGAAAAATGAAGGAACATTTAGAAGAGTTGGGATGGGGAGGGACGTCAGGGGCATTTTGGTCTCCCTCACCATTTTCTGAGGTTCTTTTCTGCTTTCTTCTTTATTGTGTGTTGCTTTGATGCCTGTGCTAACCAGTTGCAGCAAGATCGAGGAGAACGACATATGAAAAATAAAAACAGCGAAAGTACTCTTCTGAGTGATGTTCTTAAAAATCACCAGGCAGTTTGGAACGACTCGATACACGTTCCCCATACAGTTGGGCATGTGTTTACAGCGCCATCCCAGCAGCACAGCAGGCTGAGAAGGTTAGAAGTCAGTGAAATTAAAGGTTATTAGCATTCCACTGTGGTCAGGCTGCAAAAGTGGAATATATGTCTTTTCAAATATACTTTGAAAAATTAAGAGTTTCTAAGGTTTAAGGGCCTCAGAGACATCACTACAATCTTGGTTTTATTCTTGGTTTTAGTTCTTTTCTTCTTTTGCCTTTGACCTCGATCATGTTCTAAATCCCTCTCTTTCCTGTTCCATAATTCCGTGATACACCCTTAGTTAGGAGAGATAACCTGGGTAAGCTCTTTGATGACGCCACGAAAGGATTCAGCTCCATGAGCCAGCTGCCCCGCCTTCCTGCCTTTCTCTCCAGCTCTCTTCTCCAGCCATCTCCTCTCTCCTCTCTGCTTCTCTCGTGTCCTCTCAAACCTTTTAAAAGGCTTAGCTGAGATGCACCTTCTTAGTGAATCTTGTTACAAAAAAGTCTAGCCCGTGGTGCTTTTTCCCATCTCTTAATTGTTATTTCATGTCTGCATCCCATAGTCAGTCAACTGTTACCCTGCTTCTCTGCAGATATTTCTCCGTGGGCCAAGCTGTGAAGTCAGAAAGACCTGACATTTATTCGTGGTATGACCTAGGGCAAATTACTTCTTTTCTCTAAGCCTCACTATTTTTTTCTCTTAAATGAAAATAAAAACCCTTATTTAATTGTTGTGAGAATTGGTGAGATCATGTACGTGAAGAACCTAGTTAAATGACAGGAACTCATATACAGCGGTTCCTGTTGCTATAATGAAATAAGATAATTTATATCAATCACCTAGCACAGTGCCTAACTTGTGTTCGGCACTCAATAAAAATTAATTCCCTTTGGTACAATAAATAGGTCATAATCATTTCTTGTTTTCATTTTCACTCAGTGTAAAATTTTCTCAAGGGCAAGCACTACATTTATTTTAAAACTCTTCAGTTTGTGTGGATTAATGTTCCATCCCCCATATTTTGGAAAGTATTCTGTATATCTCTCAGGAAATCCAGGCAGAACCAAGTGCCCATTGTCCACATTGGTGACCTGGGTAAGGCACATTTTTATTGGTTCTTCCTCTTCCCTTGCTTCACTCTCCCTGTTCCCTTCACTCCTGGGGTCTCCTTCTAAATCAACTACTGGCACCCAGGTCCTTGTCTCAAGCTCTACTTTTGGGGGAACCCAAACTAAGTAAGGAAAAGCTTCAAATGACCAAGAAAGACCATATGTAAAATAGTGAGTAAAGAAGCAGAAGAACCTTCAGAATTGCCCAAGGGAGAATGTCAATGGAATAAAGATGAGAATAGAATTTGCTCATGCATGCGTGCATTCATTCATTCATTCATTCGTTTATACAGAGGAAGGCAAAAATATATTTACAGTTGCATTGTGACATTCTTTTGTGTTAATAAAACTATTGTAACAGCTATAATTTGCATATCTTTTTTCACACCAATGTCTGTAAACCTTCTTTTGCCCACCTTGTATTGAAAAAATTTTTATTGTGCATCTAATATGCACCTCACCAGGCACTGATCATCAAACCAGACAAGGTCTTTCTGCCCCCATGGTGCTTACGTTTTAGTAAAGGAATGTGCAATAAAGAAACAAACCAACAGGGAAAATCATGTCAGGGAGTGATAAGAGCTTTGGAGACAAAGAGGGAGGGTAAGAGTTAGATTGTGTACAGGAGAGGCTGCTATTTTTGATCGTGTGATCTATTTAAAACGAGCCCACGCGTGTCTGAGAAGCAATCTTTGACCAGAGACCTGCCTAGAGCAAGAATGCCCATCTTTTGTCCACTGCCTATCATCTTCTGGAGTTAAAGCAGAAAAAAATTCTTTCTAGCCTGGGAATGAGGTCATAAGACAAGATAAAAATCCTGCTGGTTAGGAAAAATGGGGTGCAGAGATTTCTCAGGGTACAATTTCCCAAGCCAAGTGCTTTCTGCTCTAAAAGGTCCCTGCAGGCCTGAACCTAGCCCGCATCTCCTGTGCAAGCACTTCCTTTGGGAATTCCTGCAGGGGTAGCAGTCCTTCCTTTTTCTATCTTCTCCTCTGTTCAGTGCATCTTTCTCAAATAAAAAGAATACTTTTATTTATACAAAATTTTAGAGTGTATACAGAGCATACTTTGTCTAATTTAATTCCCATGCGAATTTGTTCATTAACTTAAAAAAAAATTTCAATTACAGATGACATTCAACATCGCATTAGTTTCAGCATAGTGGTTAGACATTGTCCATCAAGTATTTTTATCCTTGTTTTAGAGATGAAGAAACCGGGACTTGGGGACTTAGCCAAGGACCTCCCGGCTAGAGTAGAGCTCAGACTCACACTCAGTCTTTCAGTTACTGTGTTCCTTTCAAAGCTGAGTCCACGGGCCACACCACACTGATTTTTGCCTCTTCCTCCACCACCCTACCCTACCCTATCCCATGGCAGCCGACTTGTATGGGCAGACGCTCTCCTTCTGTAAGATCCCATCATTCTGACTTCCCATCAGTGGGCACAGGATCAGATCTCAGTAGATCCAGAAAGTCTGAGGACAAGTCTTTCAAGAGATTCTGTCCTCAATATTCTCACTCAGCTCATGTGTTGGGCTCCTGATTGTGTGTCCTCACTGCCACATTAAGATATCAAGGTTTTTCTTGAAAGTAATATTTATTTTTAAGTATGTGCTAAGAAATCCTTAATGATCCTTCCTTTGAGAAAATATGGGGTGAAATTTGATATAATTGTTCCTGGATCTCTTCTACTCCATCCAGCGGACTCCCCCTGACCCCGTGCTTTTTTTCCTCCAGTGTGTCCCACTTGATTCTGAATCTGAAAGGCTCAGCCCCTCGGGGTTGGACCCTCTACCGTGTGGGGGACTCAGAGATGATGTCCTCTGTGGGGTGAACTCCACTGCACAGGCTGAGTGGGGCTCTGTCCTTGGGTTGCAGTTCGAAACTGTGGATTTTTGAAAGTTTAAAACCAATGTTCTTTGTTAGCATCTCAAAGATTCTATGGGAAGCACAGCACTTCTAAGGACATTGCTTTTGAAATATTGGAAATTCAAGATGATGAATATCCACTTAAGTCCATCTCTTCTGACATACAGAGTGACGATACTGAACATTTTTAAAGGTTCTTTTTGGTATACAAATGGTCCAACTAATAATTTTTAATTCTTACTATAATTCTGTGTGAGGTAGGTATTTTTCTAATTCTCATTTTATGCTTCAGTAGCACTTTCTATTTCTCCTTCAAAACACTTTGCTCACTCGTAATTATTTAACAACTTAGCTGTTGTAATTATTTGTTTAATATGCAGGAGTTAAAAAGGCACATTCTGGAACCAGACAGACCTCATTATGATTCCTGGTTCTAAAAGCTGTACTCCCCGTGGCCCAGGGAAGGTGACATAATGCGACCGTGCCTCAGTTTCCTCATCTGTAAAATGTAAACAATAATAGTATTGGCCTCATATGATCTTTGTGAGTTGTAAAGGTGATAATACGAACAGGGCTCAGTACTGTGCCTCACATGCTGTAAGCATTCCATAACTGTCAGCAATTATTATGAATATTGTTATTGTTCTCTAATAAACACCTGACCACCTGTCATGTTTTGCCAGGGCCAGTCCTCATTTGCCAACTGTCCTGCAGTAATTATTCATAATGTCTGCCTTTGCTCTCAAAAGTGTCCAGTTTGGAAAAACTATAGAAATGGAGGACTGAGTAGTGGTTGCCCGGGTGAGGGACGTTTACCTGGGAAGATCTGAATAAGTGTAATGGACCACATCTATCTCTATATATGGGTTGCGATATTATACTGTTGTTTTGTCAGCTGTTAGTACTGGGGGAAATTGGGAAGCAGTACATGGGATCTCTCTGTGTTATTTCTTACAACTCTTGTGAATACACAAGAATTCAAAATAAAAATCATAATTAAAAGAATAAGAAGGGTTAAAAAAGTTCCAATTTAAAAGATAAAATAATAGTGTGATTATCCCAGAAACAATGGCCATTGTCTCACCAGGACATGACCACCTTCTATAAAAAGAACTGTTACTGGTTCCCTCTATTTCCTTTACCTGGTTCAATTTTTCTTCATTGTACTTATCTCCACTTGACTCATACATATTTGTTTATTCTCTCAACAATTATTCATTGAATGACTACTAGGTTTCAGCCTTATATCAATGAGCAAGTTCCTTGGGAAACTTACATTTTATTGAAGGAAATAAATAATAAACTAAAAAAACATAGATGAATTATTTAGTATGTTGGAAAGTGATGTGTGATGGAGAAAAGACAGATGTATTAGTCAGAGTTCTTCTGAGAAACAGAACCAACAGGATGCATGTAAATACTCATTACAAGGAATTGGCTCAGCTGACTGTGAAGGCTGGGAAGTCCCAAGATCTGCGGTCTGCAAGCTGGAGACCCAGGGAGGCCCATGGTGTAGTTCCAGTCTGAAAGCTGACACACGCAGACTCCCAACCTGTGAAGAACCATGGTTCCAGGGTACGTCTGAAGGCAGGTGAAAGCTTGGTGTCCTACTTTGAAGGTGGTCAGGAAGTCGGCATTCCTTCACACTCGTTTTCTTTCCATTCAGGCTTTTAGCTGGCGGGATGAGGCCCACCCACAATCAGGTGGGAGATCGGCCTTACTCAGTCTATTGACTCAAGTGTAAATCTCATCCCCAAACATCCTCACGCCCAGAATAACGCTTGAAAAATATATCCTGCCAACTCATGGCCCAGTCAGGCTGACACATAGAATTAACCATCATGGAAGGATAAAGGGGAATGGGTACTGGGTGGTGGCTGAAATTTTAAACAAGGTAGTCACATAGCCTTTTTGAGAAAGGGGTATTTGAGCAAAGACTTGAAGGGGTATTTGAGCAAAGACTTGAAGGAGGTGAGCCATTTATTGGCTTATTGTTCATCTTTCCTGATCAAAATAAAAACTTCATGACACAAGAGACTTTAATGTTTTCTATTTTTTACATTCCCAGTTCCTGATGCTTACTAGCTTGTCACAAATATTTGGTGAGTTAATGGGCGAGGACGGGGACGGTGGTTTGGGTGCATTTCCATCTCTTGTCCCCAGTGCAATGTTTGGCACATCTATAGAATCAGTAAGTGTTTTTCTGTTTGTTTTTAAATTTCTATGATTGCTCATAGTAAGCATTCCTGGACATGGGCTTACTTCTTTTGTTGATAAAGTGTCCCCAGCACTTCCCCAGCACTGTGCTTAGAGCAGTGCCTGAATATGCACAGTATTTAGTTAATAGTAATTCTTATTACTGACTGTGGGCCCAGATAAGGAGACTGAGCTAGGAAGTGGGAAGTGGTCCCACGATGGTCTCAAGGCCAGAAAGCAGGGGTCTTAATTCTGGTTTTCTAACCCTTCAGTCACCGTATTTGTCTACTTCAAAGTGCTTTTAAAATCGTTGGGGGGTATCTTGCTTGGCCACAGCCTTTCTGCCACCTGCCCTGTTGGTCCCTTGCTTGCAAACACAGGGACACATTGTGAGTGACGGGCAGGCAGGGTATGTTGAGTTGTCAGCGTGCACACCTCCCAGGGGACAGCCATCTCCTCCAGGTGCCGCAATGTCAGGGGACACCCTTCACAGTAACAGCAGTGGAAGGTTATGCAACCTTTTGGCGACCATCGACTTTGTCAGACAATAGTGCATTCACTTTGAAAGACTCCACCGGGAAGTTGCAGACTTTTAAAACTAATTTGGTGTTTATTCAACTTTGCAATCACTTCTATGTACTATCTGTGTTTCACACACCGTGAAACGGCGCTACACTGTGCAATTGAATTAGTTCTACAGTGACTCAAAGGCATTAAACAATGACTTTGATATTTTAAGTACTGACTAGGAGGGATTTTTAATTCCTTCCTCATAATGAAAGCAACAAAAAAACCCAGTTACACAACCCTGGAACACTTATTCTCTTTTCTATTCTGGGTGGACCCTACTGAGACAGAAAAAAATCTCCGAGCATTTAGTTTGCTTAATGGCAGAAGAAAAATTAAACAAGCATAGACGTGCAACCTTAATGACACCCAGCAACACTGGAATAACAGTTCCTAGCTTCTAAAACCTGTTATTTAATACAATGGGTAAATCTTGTGGGAGCTTTTCAGGTGCTGCTGAGTCTGAAAAAACAGCCACTTTGTGAGAAAGGGTGGGGGTAGGGGCAGGGCGTGCGTTCTCCTTGTGCTTATTTGCTCAGGAGGGTTTCGGCGTGCAGTCCGAGGCCGGCAGGTGCTGGATGCAATTCAGCTCTCACTGGGCAGTCCCTGGAGGCCGTGGCCCTCCTGAAGACAACGCCGGGGCTACGAGAGTTCACAACTGTTGTCAGTTCTGCCAGTGACACTCTGGCACTTTCCATCCAGAGCCCTTCTGGAGATGGCACTGACAGAAAGCAGCAAGAGGGGGAAACAAATCCAAACAAAAACCACAGCCAGTGAATTAGTGCCATCAAACTACAAGCATTAGCTGGTAATAGTTCAGGGCAAAGCACCTAAGTGATGATTCACATCTAACAATAAATATATGAATAGCTGTTGAAAGCTTGTTTGATTTTCACAAAGAGGTTTAAACAAACATTCATTTGTTCATTAGTCTTAAGCAACACTTTTATGGCAGGGGATGCATTAAACCTAACAGATGTCTGCGACCAAGATATTTGGTAGTTTTAAAGATGAAGACACGAAGCCATGCATATCGCTTATGCGGAGTGGCCTTGAAGTACCTGTAATGGAGTGAGATACAGTTATTATGTATTAATGCTGTGAATCTTCATCCAACGAGAGAAAACAAATAGGTGAGAAGGAATGTTGTGTCTCTGGAGATAAAGACTTAGAGGGCCTCATTCTGCAGTTGGTCCTGTGTTTGCATAAACTCATTTTGTTACTGTTGTTGCACAATTTTTAAAAATGCAAGAGGTTTAAATCTGTTCCCTAAGGTAATTTATGCTAAACTGGCTTTCCAACACCATAAATTCCCAGTTTATGGCAATCTCAGCTTGGGTGTCAGGTCAGGCTGGGTTACTGAGTAAATGGCCACTTCAAAATTTTTAGGGTAATTGCCTCTATAACTCATTTAGCATAGGAAATCTCTAATTGTCATTGATGCTTTTATTCCCCTTTTCCCTCCTCCTTTTTGCCACAGTTTTGTACTGATGGCCATTCCCCATGAAGAATGGTGTTAGTCCTTTTATCTTCTATAAGACGTGGATTTTGTCACTCTCAAAGCCTTTACTCATGATTCTGTGATGTCATCCTCGATGGGGCCCAGGGGGAGGACTGTCTGAGAACATTTTTGCCCCAGCCAGGGTTCATCCTTACGCAAGAAACCAGCAGGTAACAGAGGATAGGTCACGGTGTTGGGGTTGGGATACAATGAAGCACAAATGACCATAAGCACAATTCTCCAAAGGTTTCCATAAATGCTGGGTTATTGATGTCAGCCCGAATGGTGTGAGCCATGGCAGCAGCATAGTTTGATTTCCTCTCTCATCTCATGTGTGTGGGGAGCCTTGGTGAGAAGGATGTCATTGGGTTTGTATATTAGCTGATGGGCTAGAGCTTCTACTGATACATCTCTCTACATGGGGACTTTTTCATCAAATTGCATTATAAAATATGTTAAATACTCAACTCCTAAATCCAATTCATTAATTATCTTGCTTAAAATATACTTTAAATATGTCACATTTGACATCATATGTCACTGATAGTAGAGGAAAATGGTAACACTTAAAATCAATAAATGTTTTAAATTTATTTTACTTATTATGATTGTCATAATATTTTGACATGGAGGGCTGACATGTCAACAGTGCTATTATCACAATGTGCAGCAATGGCATTGAACTGTCTCACCTTCTGTGTTGCTGTTTCAGGGTAAAATGGGCCCAGGGGGAAATATAGCTGAATCTCCAAGGAAACATCTGCTTATGGAATCAATACAGATCACCATGGAATAAAGCAGCCTGAGTGCAAAATAAAAGGTGGGGAGAAGTCCTCACTCTTGTCTGTTGCCTTTCTCCCAGTGGATTAAAAAATAATAAGAGCTAAAGTGCATGGAGTGCTCTCTATACACCAGACCTTGGGCAAAGTGTTTCTTGTATTTTATCTCATTTCATTCTATGAGGTGAGATGCATTTACCCCTGATTTATAGATGAGAAAACTGAGGCTCCCAAAGCATATGTAACATGTACAAGGTCACGAACCTTGTAGGTGGCAAGCCAGAGGTTTGAATGGATCAATGCCTGGCTCTACTGAGACACCAAAGCCATCACTGTTCTGTGTGGTTTGGAACTAACGTTGATTCTGGCTTCTGGCTCATCCTGACTTCCCACCAAAATTCTGTCTCATTTCTGGTTTCTCACTGACTCTGCTGTGTGATTCTGTAGTAGAATGTGAATATGGACCATGAGTTTACAAAATGCTTCCATACACGTGGAGAAGATAGGCTTGGAGGCAAACGATGTTCTTCTCTTTGTCTCCAAGCGTTAGATGTTACAGACAGATTCAAAGAAAACTACAAGAAAGGAGGGTTTGTGAGCTATGCCTTTCCTGTTATTTAGGACACTGGCAGAGACAGATTTTTTAAAAGGCTAAATGTAGGTTTGCCCCTGCTTGAACTAAGCACTGAAGCAATGAGTACTAGATGTGACTTGGAATATTTCACAGCTGTGGTATTCTCAATGCCCGTCTAATTAAATTCCAGCAGAGTTCCTGGTGGGCAGGGCTGACGTCTCCTCATCCCAGTCCCTGTTTTGTGTAGCGTGGGTGCCCAACCAATATTTGTTGAATTGGTTATTCATCCACAGCCAGAGATCAGCTCATTGTTCCTGTCTTAATCCCTCTTTTCTCAACTATTGATTTATTTATAAAGTGTTTTTTATTTTTACCAGTAGGTCTACATCAACACCTTAACAATTAGCCTTGGCATCTACAAGCTAGTCATTTGTTCAACTAATGTGCATTTACTATTGTTTTTGTGGACAAGGCTCTGCGTTAGGCCCTGGAGATATAGCAGAAGTGAATAAAATAGACAATTGTGGGAGATATACATCAGTCAACTAATTAGACAACTAGATAATTATTTAATTATCATAGTGGCAAGTCTTACAAAGTATAAATAGTATGGGTGCACATGATAAGAGAACTTGATCTAGATTGAGAGCTTTCTTGGAGAAATGATGTTTGAGCTGAACTGTTAAGGATGAATGAGAATAACCCAGGATGAGCAGAGTAGGGAAATGACAGCAAGAAGGGCGTTGAACAACCAATTCAGGCAGAAAGCATGCATTGGGGAGAGCAGTTCAATCAGAGGAAGGTCCGTAGTGTTCTGAATCGGAAATCAGATCAGTCTGGCTGGCATGAGGTTGAGAAAGAAGAGAGCAGTGCAGCAATATGAGACTTCCTTTTATTTTTAACCACTTAAGACTTTTTGGTTGTGATAATAAAGGACATGTATAGGCTCAGTAAAAAGAAAAATCCAGAGGTAGGATGGCACCAGTCGTAACTTCATCAGAGCTCTCTATTCCTCTCTAGTTTCCTTGGCTCTAATCTCCCTCACATACTGAGTTGTGGCCCCTAAGGTAGCGAAGTGCTTGCTGCTGCTCCAGGCCTCACAGCTGCCTTCTACACGGAACTTGTTACAGCCTGAGATTTACCCAGATTGGAGCATGACAGTCATACGCCTTGTCCTGAACCACGCACAGTGTTGAGAAGGCAGAAGTGGTCTGCCTAATGTGGGGTGGGCCAGGCTGTCTGCCTCTGGAGCCAAGGGAAGAGTCAGCTTGCCTGGAAGCAAAGAGATTATACGGCAGAAATCAGGGCTGCTGGGAAGCAGAGGATGGGGATGAGGAGGCCACAGTGTCCTCTACCAGGCTGAAGAGAAGATGGTCCTGTGGTATAGGGTTTGGGGCTCATTAAAACCACAGGGAGTCATTAAAGGATTTTTAGCAGGTCAGTAAGGTCATTACATTAAAGTTACATATTTAAAACATAGTTAGGAACTTCACATTGAATCTGTAGTTCCCAAGAAGACAATAATTTTCAGGTAAATAAAGAAATCATTAGGTTGGAACCAAAAACGTATATCATTTTTCTAGTCTTCCCAATAGTAATAATAGCTAATTCTTATTAGTCTATTTAATATTAATAACAGCTAATAATCCAACTGTGCCAGCCACTCTGAAAAGAGTTTTACAAACATTATCTCTTACAATCCTCACTGTGATCCTAGGCAGTAAGATTATATTATCCCACTATCACCCCAATATCACTGATGTGAAGTTGAGGTACAGAGCACAGGTGGCAAGCACAAGGCCTGCAGGCCAAATCCGGCCCTCCACCGGGTTTCTGCCTGGCGGCAGTGCTGGGCTCCTTGCCCCCGGTTAAGGAGTCGTTACATTTATACAGTCTTAAAATGACATTGGGCCCTTTGAAGGCAACCGCGAGGCTGAAGTTGCCCCCAGTGAAAATGAGTTTGACACCCCTGAAGAGAGTTCAACTTGCCCAAGGTTGTTACATAACTAGTAAATAGCAAGACTAACAGCTGTCTGAATTGAAATCTCGTGATATTCCACTAAACCGTGGAATAACATGGGGGCAGGGGAAGCCCTGCCTGTATTTATTTGGTAAACAATTAGTGAACAAAACAATTAGTGAATCTGTGCCAAGATTCAGGAATCTCAATTGGCCAGCCAAATTGTTTAGAATATGCTTGAATTAAAAACAATATTATTGTGGATACACACACACACACACACACAGTAAAATTTGTAATTTTAACCATTTTAAGTGTACAATTCAGTGGTATTAATTACATTCACAATGTTGTATAACCATCACCACTATTTATTTCCCCAACTTTTTTAACACCACACACAGAAACAATTAAGCAACAACTAACTCCCCATTCCCTCATCTCCCCAGGCTCTTAAAACCTCTGATCTGCATTCTGTGTTTATGAATTTGCCTAGTCTCAATATTGTATATAACTGTAGCCATACAATATTTGTTCTTTTGTGTCTTATTTTCTTTTGTGCTTCTTACATGTAGCATAATGTTTTCAAGGTTCATCCATGCCCTAACACATATGAGAACTTCCTTCCTTTTCCAGGACGAATAATCTGCTAGAAATTTGACAAAGCTATTCTGGTTAGTGCAATGATTACAAAATACTTGAAGCTGAATAACTACAATTTTAAGTAAGCATTGCAACTCTCTGGTTTCCACTATCCCTGTAGCACTCTATTGTCTTAAAACCAGTAGCCTACTTCCACTTCATAATGTTTCCTGCCTGCTTCACAAGGTTTGCAATTACAATCATTGCTCTTGTAATCTGGAGTGATAGAGCCCTTGGAGATTGATTAGACCGAGTTCTCTCCTCAAGAAGGTGGAAACTTGTGTCTGTATACACGTGTGCCATCAACTGTTAGCATGGTGCCTTATGTGGCAGGTGCTTAATATATGTTTGAGGATTCAAGTTTGAATTTAATGTACCAGATCTTTATCCAATGTTTTTAGTTTTCTAGGCCTGTGCTAAGGGACATGGACACAACAGGGGGCAAAAGAAATGTTGCTGGTCTCTTGGACACTATACTACAGGTGATGATGATGACGAGCGCGGTCAGTCTTAAAAATACTGATGCCTTCTATTTGTATAGTTTTCTGTTTTCAAAGAAAGTTCACATATATTAGCTCATTAGTACTGTGGTATTTGACATACATTTACCTTTGAAAATGAATGGCTACTTTTTAGTGTATTTCAAATGGGATAAGTTATAAGAAGTTATTGGTTAACTGAGACTTTAAGGTTTAATTTAATGGGTGGTAAGTGATGAATTAATTCTTCAAGGAAAAGATTTCTTTAAATCTAAAAATATTTTGTGTAAAGGACACTGTTCCTCAGCCAAGTTGGGAGACATGCCAATTTTTGCCATGTCCTAGGAATCCTCACCAACTTGCATGCCATTTCCTGAACTTAACTCTCTTGATAGTTCCAGGATTTAAGTTAAAAGAGTACCTTAAAACAAAATCCAGAGCACATTACCCTTGTCTCTTTGTGTGTACGATATGTCTCTAGATCTGCTCTGAAGGCTTTTAGAGAGTGAATAATTTCAGAGTTTGCTTGGGCAGGTTTCCTGAGTTCACCAGACTTCTTGTCACCTGGAATGTCCTACTTATTTGGTTGTCAACAACATGCTAGTGGAAAAGAGGATAAGGCAACAATAGCTGCCTCACAGACCACAACAATTTTCTGTCTGGCTATGTAGCTGGAAGTGTGGGTCTCTGTCTTCATTTGTCACAAGCCTCCCAAACCCGGAGATCTGTGGGAAGAACATAAGTGGAAAGAGCCAGCATTTAGTCAGTAAGATGACTGAGAAGAGATGGTGTCTTTCTGAATTTTCTATTAAGCACTTAGTCCCTTGTCATTACCAAGTAAGGTTAGAAGGGGCCAGTGAGGAGCAGTGGGCTAGTTCCACCTGAAGACTCCACATGCAAATCACAGTTACAAAAAGTGCTTTTGGTCAAACATTAGGAAAGAACATTACTACATTTGAACAAACCTACCTAAGACAACTGTGTAGGAGTAAGAGAAGGAGACTCTTGGAATGGGAGGAAATTCCAGTTCAGTCTGGTTTATAGAAACTTCAACCACAAGCTCTTTTCAAAAGGATATCAGGATTCAAGTATTACATCATTTAGAGGAATTCTCATTGGCGTTCAGGCCCTAACTGGCTGGAATCTGGTTCTCCTCATTTAATCCTTTCTCAGCTGAGGCATTGCCCATTTAACTTTGGGAATATACTTTACATGTTGTTGCCACAGTAGTTAGTATTCTAGCAGGAAGCATTTCAAGGAAGTTGCTTTCTATAAACCCCTAATCTTAGAGCAAGTTTTATGCTTAGAGTGTCAAAAGTTATTTCAAATGCTTTGTAGGTATATAATTGCAAAAGCGGTTTTACTGAGAGAAATGCTTCAGTAAAAGCCTTTGGAAAATAGAGAACATGAGATTACCCACACCTCAGTTCTTTTTCTTATTTTTTTTCAGTTTTATTGAGATATAAGTGAAATATAATATTGTGTAAGTTTAAAGTGTACAACGTGGCTTCCAGTCAAGATGGAGGAATAGGTAGATACACTTTTCTTCTTTGCACAACCAATAGAAGGATAACAACCAACTTAAAAATAAAAAACAACCAGAACTGCCAGAAATTTGAACTGTATGGAAGTTAACAACCAAGGAGTTAAAGAAGAAACATTCATCCAGAATGGGTAGGAGGGGTGGACACGGGAAGGAGAGGCAGAGAGGACGTGTGGCAAGGTGGCCGCTGGCAGACCTGGATGTCTCACATTTGTATGCAGATAAGCTGGGAGAAGCAACTGGGGAGTGAGACACACCACAGAACCCAGAGTTACAGCATGGGGAAATAAAAACCTCAAAACATCTGGCTGTAAAATTCTGTGGGGGTTGCTGCAGCAGGAGGAAGTCCCAGGCTCACAGATGAGTCTGTTGGAGGGGTCCATGGGATCCTAGAATGTATACAAGTCCATGCACCTGAGAATCAGCACCAGAACAGCACCTGAAAGGGTGCAGGGCAAGAGCTGAACAAGTGGAGTTTTTCCCTCTGTAACCCCTACCCCCACATACAGTGCCACAATGCAACAAAGTGGGTTGCCCTGCCCTGCCAAATACCTAAGGCTCCACCCCTTACAATGTAACAGCTGTGCTGACATAAAGAAATATGGCCCAAATGAAAGAGCAGATCAAAACTCCAGAAAAAGAACTAAGCAGTGAGAAGACAGCCAACCTATCAGATGCAGGGTTCAGAACACTGGTAATCAGGATGCTCAAAGAAATGATTGGGTATAGCCACAAAAGAAAGGAAGAAGTGAAGGCTATACAAAGTGAAATAAAGGAAAATATACAGGGAAGCAACAGTGAAAGGAAGGAAACTGGGACTCAAATAAATGATTTGGAACAAAAGGAAGAAATAAACATTCAATGGGAACAGAATGAAGAAACAAGAATTCAAAAAAATGAGGAGAGGCTTAGGAACCTCCAGGACAACTTTAAACATTCAAACATCTGAATCCTAGGGGTGCCAGAAGGAGAAGAGGAAGAGCAAGAAGTTGAAAACTTAATTGAAAAAATAATGAAAGAAAATGTACCCAATCTGGTGAAGGAAATAAACATGCAAGTCCAGGAAGC